>JAQPZY010001690.1:5552500-5785000 GCA_029931535.1 Margaritifera margaritifera | reverse complement strand
GAGATCACGGACTAGAAAGCAAAGAACTCATGAATGTGTTATACAGGCAAAAGCTCACTACGAAAATAAACTTGCATCTCAAATTCCAATCCTAAGCACTTTTGGAATCATACATGGCAATTCACGCTTTATTCCAGTTCTGTGTAAACTCTTGAAGTTAATGCATTAACATTTTCAGTGATTCCAAAATAGCTGACATATTGAACGAGTATTTCATCTCTGTTCTAACTTTTGAAACTGAATTAGACTTTTCACTGTTTCAAACTAACACTAGTTTTACCACGGCGGAGTGGGGTAAAAATAGGTGTGAGGCCAGTGGATCCATCATAGGCCTATGATAGAGCCACCAACCTCAAGTCTGCCTTTTTCCGCTACAGCAGATGTGAGGCCACTTTGTACACACTACTGCGCACGGGATACGGAACAGTGGCTTAACAGTTTTCACTTAGAGATTAGCCACACGGGGGGAATCCAATGTACATTTTATACGTACCCGTGACCTAAATATCTTCATTTAAAGGTTAGCTGTGCAGGGTCTGCGGTTGATAACAGTGGTGTTGCTTAAATCATTGCCAACCTTGGCGCATTACTGCAGAGGAGATTTATTTCACTAGAGGACTACCTGCATACCGTTGAGCTAATCCGTCAAAGACATTACGCTGAATCGTGTAAATACGTGCAGAATAGGTAGCGCGCTGCTACGGACGAGCCTGAGCCTAATAACGCGCAGAAACAAATCAAGACTATTATAATTGGCAATTACTGCACGGGCGACAATAGCGCTCCCACGGCTTTTACGAGTTTAGAGATTAACCATATTGGAATTTCTCATTGTAGTCATAGCTACTTATTTTGAGCTGGCTAGGGCATTGCGCCTGGAATATGAGAGGTTTATTGGGTTTTGGACAGCCTATCCAAAAACCAAGGTGGCGATGAATCAGCTTGTGCGTGTGATCACAATGTATCAGGAAGGGCAACCCACCGATCCCAACCCGATTAAATATGTAAGACATAATAGACTCGAACTCGAGCGGCGGGATCAGCTACACACCCCCCCCCCCCCCACACGCCAATTTAATCGATCTGCGCGTTATACGGCATCGTAGAGCGGCTCGCATATAGGCAGAGCTCAGGAATCGTGGCATAAAAATACCATAACCACGCAGATTTGTTATTGCCCAGGCAATGGTGATCGTTAATGAGCTAATTGTGAGGTGAACGAGACGTGCGACTGCTAAGAACCGAAGAAGAATTGATCAAAGCCCGCGCGCCTTTAGCCGGGCTGCCGCAATTGGTTCCAATACCCGATCAAAGAGTCGCTGCGGCTTAGAGGGTGATTCAACCTATCACAACCGAGCAGAGGGTAGCCGTAGAAGAACTACTACACGATATTATACGCAAGCGCGTGATGGAGCAGCAAACTCTAGAACTGCATCGCTTGAAGGAAGAGCGCAGACGGCGAAAGAAAAGTCATGCTGAAGCAGCACATACGCTTGCTCTTGAGCAGAGGATAAGACAACAACAACAACAAAAGCGATTAGGTCCGGCACATTAATTAGAACTCGCCGTTCGTGCCGCCCGGCGAGAAACAGCAAAGAGAGCAGCTGCTGAGCGGAGGATGCGACTACTGCAAGAACAACAGCGTTTAACTGTAGCACATGAATTGGGACTCGACCTTCGCGCCACCCAGCAAAGAGCAGCTGCAATGCGGGAAGTGGAACTGGAGGGGCAAAATGTGCGGGCAGCTGTAGCGGGACGGCTTTTAGGAGCAGCCGGCCGCAGATAGCGCCCAAGGCTGCGTGAAAATCGACTTTAAATATTTGCTGGCTGAGGTTTGCTTGAGCGAGCAAAGCATGCTTTCTTGGAAACGCTTATTTAGACCCACCTGCCAATAAAGGATATAACGCAATGTCAAGCCACGCTCCAAAATGCGCAGTGCATAAGTGTACATGGCAAATCTTCAATCAACGGCGTTTGTGTAACTGAAACTGTGTAGACGAAAAATACTGTGCAACGCATAAGTGTTGTGTAAAAAAGGGGGAGCTACTTATAGCTGTACCTGATGTAGCATTGGCGTAAGAACGTCACTCTCGCCTTGCCAGTCTTGCAAAGGAAGGGCATTGTATCGCGCATAGGTTAGCTGCGCACTAGGCGTTACTCAGAGTTAGACTGTGAATCGGCCGTGGCATGGGCAATCGCATCAGTTTCATCCACTTCTTCCGCCACGACGGCGGCTGGCGCGGTACCTGCCTTTTTCTGGTCTTTCTCGGTTTGGCTACCACGGAAAAAGCGCTCGTTTATCTCCTCCAACCGTTTGTTGATATGAATAATTTCTGGAACTAAATGAACAAAATTACTTTCTATAGCTACCTTAATTTTGTAATTTGTGAGTCTATGTCATAGAGCTCTGGTTTTATTTCCCATAAAACACCCGCCGCAATATACTTCACCAGGCGTTCGCGCACGGCCTGATCTCCCGTTCTGATTCTATAAACGGTTAATTACCTCTACCAAAAATATTTACGGAATGCGTACCAGTAGATTCATTTGTGCCGATCATAATATATGCAGCGCTGGTGACGGCTGTTTTCGTAATTGAACGCGTAGGAGCGGCAGTAAATGAAAATATCAAAAGATAGCCTAGCTCTAATTAGCGCCTGGTTTATCCACTCTATCGCTGCGCGTGGAAACCTTTATTACAGAATACGTCTCCTCCAAGCGTATTTGACCTTTTTCTGTCAGGTATTTGCTCATTTCTTCTGCAATCTGATGAAATTCGTCTTTGTCGATGCTACCATTGTGCAAGGACTGGGATACGATGTTGGTAATCGAGTTTATCTTCGTTCCAGCTAAAATCTGCAGACGGTCATGGTTTTTTTTATCTCTTTTAAAAAAAGTTTTTTTTTCTTCAAAAACTTACTAACCAAGATGATCAGCGAGCAGGCAGCAGTAACACTTCTGAGAACAAGAGAAAGTGGCGCGCCAACAATTATGGCAGCCACTCCTATGCCAGCCGTATCGCTACCAACAGTGACATCCGTTAAACCGGAGTTTATTCCATCAACTATGTTTGCGCATCTCCTGCATTTTTATACAGCGTGCGCCGCTGATTGGCTTCATTTCGCAATTCCTGCGCACAGTCTCTGATTTTTTGCCGACAAAAGTCCAAAGGGCTCAAAGGTTTTTTTCCAGAAACATTTTGTCCTCAGAGGTATCGTTATTCCTTGCACGTTTAATACCGAAAATAAATAAATAAATAGAAAAAAATAAACCTATCTTGACCCAGATCACTTGTATCAAAGTTGGGAATATTATTTTGAACTGCAGTTAGCTGTGTCTAGCTTCTGCCAGTTTATGGCGTGAGTCTTTGAACAAACAATAAAACAAGAGAAGATATTTTGGGTATATTTTGACCCAATGAAATCTTAATAATAATGGGTGTTACTTCAATAATCGAGGTTTCATTGTTGTTAATTTAAATATTAATAGGGTGGACTGTTACCACGGTTGTGTCCGAAAACTCAAATTTATCTGAAACTAAGCTAATGGCGGTAGGTAGCGCTTTTGCCAAAAGCGCTTCCTTCCTTTCGAGTTCCAAAACTTTTGCGCCTAATTCATGAGTAGTCAAAGTATGCATTAAACGGTTGGTTAGATCAAATTTATTCACACAATGCTTGCGTTTAATTTCGGAAACCTTTTGCGTTTAATGTCTCAGATTGCTTTTTTGTACAACCATAGGTAGCCCCAGTGCCAGGAGTCACTGTCCCAGCTGCCACAGTGCCTGGTGTAGCTGGCTTTGAGGTTGGACGTGGCTTGCCGTCAAAATAACCTGGTCTGAGTAGCTCCTCCTACCCTTGCTAATGAAACTCTGATGATGTAATTTTTTGTCCAACCAGAAGGAGTCCCGCCGTAGTAAGCAAGAATTGCCGTTCCGCGAGTAAGAACCCACAATGTGCTCCAGGCAGAACTGCATGTAGGAGATCCGAGCAAACACCACTCGTCCATTCCACGCTCGAAACAGTTGCTAAGTAGCTGTATCTTACTGCTCGCTATGGTCTTGGCAGGGTGAACATAGAAACGTCAGCATCTGCCGTGGTATTCAGCAGTCCTTGAACACGCTTATGCACACCAACCACAGCCGCAGCAGCGGCGTCGGCGGTGTTGATGTAGACATTGATGGCGGCGTCAGATGCAGCAGCTGGCACCTTAAAATTTTTAACTATACGACCGCAAATCGCAAGGTTGCCGCTCATCGTCTCACTAGTCTTTTTTACTAGTTTGACAGTACTTTCAACGTGCAGATCCCCGATCAGACTCATTGCTTGATTTCAATAACAGTGGTGTACTCCAGTATATTAACTGGTTGATATTTTTCGTCCAAAATACGCATCGTGAGTTCATGAAAATTGCCTGCGCGAAGCCTGTGCCAATATGTTTGTTTGGCGTTGGATGTTTTCAGATCAGCGTACAACTCTGCGCCAAAGGGCACAACATGTAGCAGTGTGCTGTTATTGCCGTCTAGAATATTTTCTGTTGTGTTAATTTGATCAAGGTGTATGAACAGCCTAGGTATATTGATACATTTTGGCAAACGTAGAAATTGTACCGCAGTTGGGACTGGAAGCTAAGAATCTCAAGTAACTTACTCCTTGATGAAAATGAATCGTCCTCGCTTCTTTCCAGGCGGATTTTCCCGCTTTCCTCCAAAAAGGTTAAGGTAAAAGACGGAATATGACTCTGAATATGTGCTTCCAGGGTTCTTACACTATAGTGTCCATCCGGAATAGGTACTTCCATTTCAACTGCTCCTTCCGCAGCATATTTAGATGTGTTATTTCCTAGTACCTCTGATATATTAAACCACCCGAGCCTGTACGAAAACTCGCGCAGAGCTACGCAGGAATTTTCATCGATAGATATAATCTGCTGGAGGTTTGGTCAGAATTTCAATCATACTTGCCGGCAATAGTTTTTGCGCAGGCACTACGCTTCAGTGGTGTTACGGATTATCCCACAGGCGCTGCATTTAAGTACGGCAACGCAGTAAGGTGAATCATTCGCGACCTTCGGCTTTCTCTTGATGTCTTTGTCCGCAACAATGTGTCGTTTAGAAATGATAGATTTTATGACGTTGTTGGAATCTACGGTATGCCACACATTGAGACTCAGGAAGTATATAATTGCTGAATGTTTCGTGATGCCGACCATTAAATAAAGTTTTAGCAGAATCAGGTTAACTTTTGCAACATGGTGTGCTACCAACCGGCTGCGGTGTTAGCATGCATGACCACCTATGATCCAACACTGGAACACTGCCCAGGATGGCCCGCACTTTTTATGGCTTTCATATTCACTATCAAGTGAGAAGAATTCGCAAGGAAATTAAATGTCCCTTATCCACCGATGCAGGGTGGGATGCATTTAATAACGGCATAGACATTAAAAAGTACGAGACCATCTGTAGCGAGTTTGGCGTGAGCAAAACCGCACAGTGGAAGATTTAAAAATGCGAAAACTACGGACCAGGTACTAATGTGAAACACTTTAAATTCGTGGGTTCCAATTTTCGTTATTTTCGCGGGTGAGCCAGACCACGAATTTAAAGTCACAACGAAATATCAACCAAGTCGACATTCACCCCACCTCCCGTCATATACAATGGAAAAGCATCACATGTTTCTTTCTTTGTTTTAATACCACGGCTATCTATAGCGCTGATATTGTGAAATATACATTTATGATAAGCACATGCATGACGAGAAACACTGAAACTGACTGATTACAATTTGATTCGAATGCAAAAGTTCATGAACATGAAAACTCGTGTAAGATTGTAATGACTCTACCTGATGTACAGTATATTAATAAAAGCAGATTTGCGCACTGTCTGTGTCCTTCTTTATTTTTCCAAAGCACATAATATTCCCATTTGTGAATACATGTTTGAACAACAAATTGCTAAATAAACAGTCAGCAGATTAGTCCCGCTTTCTCAAAGCCCATTTAAATCAGGTCTCTCTGATGTGTTACTTTGTCATGTGTGCAGAAAAGCCCATTTGCGTTAATTGGCTTAAGGGTTGATGTTTTCGCGTCAACCGAGACCTGATTTGAATATACATCTCCACTGTCCTCCAGTTTATTTAACTGATCAATCAACCTGTGTTGAATACCTCTCATAAAATCTGGATTTGAGTTCCTCCTTGTAGTTTATCCGTGGGTTGCAGTTTATCCGTGCATGCGACAGGCACAAATATTGGCATAATCCCGTTTTGCGCTTTGAAAACATCAAAGATTGCTACCGCCTTCTGGTTATACTGAGTAAGTGGAAGCAAGTCACGTACAGAGTTTACATAGGGTATCAGAAGTCGGTCAGCAAACTGAATCATGGAATAATCGTTGCTCCGGTGAATTTCTCTACAGGTCACGTCCCAGTCACTTGGGGTTTTTTTTACAAGTTTTCCACTCTTTAACCACTGTGTCTGTGACATTTTGATTTTAACTTTAGAGGTGAAATTCACTTTCGGCAGAACTGTTTATATGGCAAATATTGTATAGAAAAAAAGAGGTTTACAATAATTGGCTTTGTTCAAGTGCCTAATCCCTATTTGTTGAGAACTTAATACTTTGATAGCGGTCTTTAAGAACATCTGAGAACCTAATTACTTAAGATTACAATAGTGGCATTAAGACCTATGGAAAAAGAAGTCGGCATTTTCTTTAAGATCTCCGCATTTACGCCAGATATTAGCAATGATTAACTTAATTACTCAACTTAATTACTGCAGTACGGATTAAACCTGTTTGTTCGAACATGCGTGGAAATGAATGTCAGTATACTAGTAAACTTATACAGACATATGCATGTTGTTTTTTTTTTTTTTTTTTTTTAAATGATAGATCCGTGAAATTAGGTATCCACGAATATGTATTTTTACCCAAACCACGAAATTTGAAACCCACGAAAATAAAGCGTTTTACAGTATGTATATCAGCTACCTACCAGGCGGCCCGGCTGATAGATTTGGTTCAGGTATTTGGGATGGATTGCCAACCAATATTCCAAATCCATCTAATCTTGAAACAGCGCATTACACGTGGGGTCAGCCTGCAGGTAGAAAACTGCACGTCGCGTACTTTGCGCAGACCAAAGATTCTTCCACCTACAATGGATTTGCCTATTTTATTCTTGGTTATTCCAAGGCACTTACCAGCAGGAGTCGAACGCCTCAACAAACGTGTCCTGGTGTACGTATGGGCGATACTTGGTCCACAGGTGCAGATAATGACAATCACTCTTGGCAGCGCAGCCAGCTTCAGCGTGCAAAAGCCTTTTTTTTTTTTTTTGGCTAATCTGTTCGCGCAGATGACATTTCTGAGCTTCCAAAATAAGTATGAAGACTCGATACAGAAAGCTATAAGTAAGCTCGACTATGCCCTAGGCGCAGCACTGTACATGATCCAATCAGACATGGAGATGAAAATTGGCACATGCTGTGGCTACAAAATAAACTTCTTGTTGAAGATAGTGACGCAGAAACATTAAAGTTAACGCAGAAAGAAGGCATGTGCAGTCTACATAAGTCGTGTGGTTATCTCACGATCCATAGCCAATAACAAATTATGCAGCTGGAATGACTCTCCGGTAAAAGTGCGGGAAACTGCAAATACAACACAGGAGGCCAGTGCTGCTTTGGATCACACGACACCAATAAAACTGCACTGGTAATCGCAGGGGTTGCTGCTGGAATCGCGGCTATTTGGTTTCTGCGTTAGCTTTCTTTGCAAAGTTTCTGCGAAGAACAGCAATAAACGCTACGGCTATTGCCACAACTAAAACCATTAAATTTCCTGCTAACCGGTCCATAATCCGGCTGTCCTTAGCAAGAAGGAAAATATTGCACCGATGATACCTGGTAGCGCGGCTGCAGCTTTTTTTGCGTGTGTTTTGAGCATGTTATATAGACTCTGCAGGGTTTGCTTTATCTACTCATTTACAGTTTTAGTGCAAGCCTGGGTCGTGGGGTTTGTGCCGGGGGGTGCGACCAAAGGTAGACTTAATTGATAAGACATTAGTGCTAATAATAAAAGCAAGCGCTGTGAGCAAAGACGCAATGGTAACTCCTTGCTCTCGAAACAAAGTATGCAATCTTTCCGCCAAAGGTACATTTCGGTTGAGAACATTGAGAAGAGTCTCCCTGATAGCATAAAGCTGACTGCGCGTTTCCCCAGCGCAGTTTCTGGCGAGCTTGCGCGTACAAGGCTAGCGTCATATTTCCGGACATCGAGCAGCATTTGTAACTGTTCGCATACTGCTTCGTTTTGAGCCGCGGAAATAGACTTTCTAAGATCTTGTATATCCTTTGCAACCTCTGCGAATTTAATATTTTTATTTATTAACTCTCAGCGTCTATTTTTAGGTTATAATCAAAAGCAAGGAGTTCACGCATTGGCAGCGATAGATTATCAACCCAAGCAGCTCGTTGATCGGAAACAAGACCATCAATATATGCTGATACTTTCTCTTGTATGGGGTCGAATTCATCGTCGGGCATGGAACACAAGTTCCATCGTCTGATATTCCATACTTCACTTTTTCAATCAAGTCTCCATTGTCTGGTATTCCATACTGCACTTTTTCAATCAAGTCTCCATTGTCTGGTATTCCATACTGCACTTTTTCAATCAAGTTTCCATCGTCTGGTATTCCATATTGCACTTTTTCAATCAAGTTTCGATCGTCTGGTATTCCATACTGCACTTTTTCAATCAAGTTTCCATCGTCTGGTATTCCATATTGCACTTTTTCAATCAAGTTTCGATCGTCTGGTATTCCATACTGCACTTTTTCAATCAAGTCTCCATCGTCTGGTATTCCATACTGCACTTTTTCAATCAAGTTTCCATCGTCTGGTATTCCATACTGCACTTTTTCAATCTTCTCGTCAAGACTGGCGAGACGATCTATTCTCTCTCGAATCAAGATCAAGAGCTTGGACTAGTTGCACTCCCCCCTGCCCAAGAATGGTAACCGGAGCTAAAAACTCGATTTAGTTATGTTTTTTTAGTCAGTAGTATCCACTTTTTTTCTCCACGGAAACGCAAGAGATCCGTCTTGTTTTTTGACAAATCTTAAATTTCAGTTTTCTATAATTATCAAATTGTTTGACGCGCAGATACAGCCCAAACTTTTCTAATGTGGGCTTCCTAACATCCCGTTATGTACTCGAAGCCACCTGCCCAACTAGACGTGCTAGTTGGCAACTCTTCTGTTTCTGCTGCCTGGGTAGTAAATCTAGTTTCTTGTTCATCTTCCTCTCTTAGTGCATTATCAACCCTTGGTAATTCTGTTAAATCAAACCCGCCTTCCGCCATCTGTTAATTTAACAGTGGAATGTGGTTCACCGCAAATGTCTAACTTTCAAAACAACTCGACCCGTACCGCTCCATGTGGCGTACACTGGGTGTAAAGGGCGCGCGGATAACAATATTTATTACAAATAATCCTAGCATAATTGACCAGAATCAACTACTGGTGGTACGGTTTCCGAACGTTGGCGAAAATGACGTTATAGTGCCCGGTACTGCACGGTTCGCGTTTACCATCGCCCTACTGGCGGCACCGGAGCTGATGCAGACGCCAATCGCAGAATCGTAACAAACCAAGGGCAAGCCATCGTCAAAAAGATTACTGTAAAGCTCGAGGGGAATTAATTAATATCTACCGACGATGCCGACGTTTGGAATGTATTCTAGGACCTATGGCTCACGGATAAGGAAAGGACAAACCTTTTATACCTGGGTATCCAAAATGCCAACACGCCAGCTATACGCATGGGTGCCAGCAATGCGGTTGTCGGCATGCATCCGACAAGGTACTCACAGATGCATTTGGTGTACAATTTTATATTCCTCTAGACTTTGAACTACTTACAGGTCATATACCATCTTATCAGTCTGCACTTCTGATCGCTTTAACGCTGCAGGCAATCAAAGATGATAATCCTAAAACTTTACAATTAGAAAATAAACTACCTGAACTTTGCAATGGAACCGACACAGGTACTTTCTCCAGAACCTGCACCGGAACCTACACAGGAACCTGCACAAGGACCAGCACAGGAACGTGCGTAGGAATCTATACAGCAACCAGTGCAAGTATCTGCACCAAAAAAGATTAAAAACACTGGGAGGGTTGCTGCAGATAAAAGATTAGCTGCGCAAAATAAGGAGCACCGCAAAAAAAATATATTACCACGTGTAATGCAGAAGAAAAAAGATCTTATCATGCACCCAGAAAAAAAACAATAAAGTGCAGACAGAGCGTTCTTATCCCCTACACAAATACTGCGTATGCATGATGTAAAATTACGCCGAGATGAAGCTGGTCTCCATAGAGCGCAGGGTATCGTGGAGAGATTTAATCGTACTCTTGCCGAGTGTTTGTTTAGGTTCAGTCCGCAGGGGGAGATGGTAAAAGATGACGCAGTCAGTCGCAGCGTGAAATGAGTGCGGAGATAACCCGCTGTGGTAAAGACGCCTAATATGGAAACTATCAAGTCTAGTAGTGCGGTAAAGACCCACGCACAGGTGCAAAAAATGAGCCCCAACACGCCTGTGCGCTATCTTTACTCATCTGAGAAGTTGGAAAGCGGGCTTCGCCGTGATACTGATTCCCTGTAATCACTGCAGGTGTACTATTTATTGGATCGAATTGACATACCTTGTCAACTATCAATATACCATCTTTCCATTATTTTTTTTCCGAAAACTGAATTAATCATTAGTTTGAAGAAGTCGTCCTCAAACGTTTAAGCGGCCCTGGTTCTCAGATCGGTATTCAGGCGAATAAAGGGCGCCATCCATACGATTTGATCAAATGTCAGCACACGCTGAAAATTTTTAAGGAGCATGCCCATGTCTAGTTAGAGCTGCGTTTTTCTGTAGTGGAGCACACAGCGCTGCTTTCCGTACAATGTTGGAATGGGCTTTATTATTTACATGTATTTGCTGCCAAGTCTTCTGTCCAAATCATCCAGGTATCTGATAAACTACTCTCATTTTGCGCTTGTGACTTCAGGCGACAGTGGTGGGTCCGAGTGTGCATCATAAAGAGATTAATCGTATTCCAAGTCCACCTTCAGAATATAACCCATCGGTGAATCGGCTGGCAGCTCGGTAATATTATCTGGTTCTTCTGTCGACCTAAAGTTGCCAGTAAGGAGATACTGACTTGTTGTCCAGCCATACTGAGTATTAGTATACAAGTAGGTACCGGAAATCCAACAACTGGCTGGCTGGCGTCAAAATCGAGGCACAGTGGCTTGTTGGCTTTGGCGAAGCACTTGCTAACTATGAATATACCGCCGCCGCGTATTCCCTTCTCGACAAACAGGTGCATGTCAATGTCGGTAAGCAGCTCGAGGTTTATGTCAGTCATTCTCATAAGTGCGTCCCAGCTCATGCCG
Source organism: Margaritifera margaritifera (assembly GCA_029931535.1). NCBI lineage: Eukaryota > Metazoa > Mollusca > Bivalvia > Unionida > Margaritiferidae > Margaritifera > Margaritifera margaritifera. The sequence goes on along the minus strand of JAQPZY010001690.1, from coordinate 5,773,535 downwards.
GGGGAGCTAAAGTAGTGTGCAGGATCTAGACTCTAATTTTTGAGTGACATTTTTCGGAAAACCTTAAACACGTCGGTTAGGATGAGAACGTCCGTTTTTGAGGTACAAGTTGTGGTAGTCTCCCAGATTTTGGCAACCCATCATGTTCCAAACACTGGTCACATGCTGGTCGGTCATGGGATCGGAAATGCACGCGGTATGAAGCTTGCTGAAGAACGCCTCAATGGGTATAAGGCTGGTTTCGTTAAATGTCTCCCAACTGCTCATGTATTCATAGGGGTAAGCTCCCTCTTTGGTAAGCAGGTCAAATCCGCGCTTAGGTGTGTATTGGGCGGTAACATGGAATGATTCCTTTGCTAGACTTGCGGATATTTTTCCAAGCTAAGATTCAGAAACTGCAGACTGTCCACAAACTGCAATTGACCAATGTAGAATGTCATATACTTTTCCACGTTGTTGGTAATAACCTCAGTCTTTTTCATGGATGTAGTAACGGCTATAGCGCAGGACTGGAACCTTTGTCTTGTTTAGGTAAATGCGCGGCTGAAGGTTGCACTCTGTGAGGCCAGCGCCGCGGTATTTTCTTATGATGTGGCAATGAGCGCGAACCTTGTTGTTGTCGTCATCGAGTTCTTCAGATGTAGCAGTTGGTTACGTTTTTGAAATTTTGCCTGTCTGTTTTGTCCATGATCATTTGTGTAGGAACATCGAATATCCGACGAATTTCATTCATCTCGACTTCCAGCCTGCGAGTGAATACCAATACGCAGTCAGCGCCGCGATAGATCACGGGTTCTTTGTAACGCCATCGGATCGAACAACCAGATAACTAAATCCACATGGTAACTGGTTGGCTATTTTTTGTGTGCCTATCCTAGTAGGGTGCATGGTACGCTTTCTATGGGGATATTGAGCACTTCAAAGTCGGCGTATATGACAAATGGAACGGGCATCTGGTTCAAATAGCTTTGAAACCTTATGATGTTTTTTCCAGGTTTTGGCATTACCACGCGCTTCGGCTTTTCACTGATTCCCCTGCAGTCTGCTTTGTGAGAGTAAGCAGTGGTTCCCGGCTAAATACGTGAAGGCAGCGCCTGCATACATGCTTTTTGTGCTTGGTCCTGTTATGGGTCGAGTCGCAACCATTTGATCAAGGTTTTTAGTACACACGTAGTGGCATCTTTCGGCAACGCCACTTAGCAGGATCAGATCCACCATGTGAGGTGCTTCCTTGTTGCTCACATGGAGAGGATAATGACCGTTGTTCCACACGTAAACCATCACTGATATGTTGGAATTCTGTCTTTCGAATTTGCCAACGTCACATATCATAACGGGAAATTGTATGCCTCTAAAATCCGCCTCACCTAACTGTAACGTGGGAGGTAACCTGGTATTATGCGAAAAGAATAGCCTATTCAAAGCAGCGTTCATCCCAGTTCTGCATATTTACTATTTACAACTGGTATATATGTTGGTGTGGCTATGTCGCTATTGCCGAGGAAGGAACGATATTGTGATACGAATAGGTCTAGTGATTCGCAGAAAAAAGAAAGTCCATCCAGATACTTCTTTTACGTACTCCTCCACTCTACGAAGCATGGTGACGCCGGCTTGTGCCACAAGTTCCTCAGTGTCATCGCGATGCAAAACCGTATACACTCCGCTTCTGAAGTACGCTGAACTTTCGAGCATTTGCTCTTCTGCGTTGGAGTCATATATGGACTTGGAGCCTGCTATCGGCTTTTGCATTTTTGCAGCAAGAACGAGACAACATTTTAGCCCATGTAGCTCGGTGAGATTATAGAAGATTATTTCCGGAATGTTGGGCTCCACTGCAGAAATAAATCCCAAATTGTCTCTGCCGACGGCAAGACTATCATGTATAATGGCCATATAATCTTGCACTGCTGCGCCGTCGTCTAAAGGACGCACGATGAAGTTGGGTAGCCGTGTTATAGAAGTTCTAGGTGTTGGAATGGGCCTAGTGGTAGCACCCGGCTGCGCGATCAATCGCCTGGGAGCAGGTACATGTCTCTGTGACGTTGCAAAAGCATTATGCTGCGCGAGAGTATTCCTCGGAGCGGGTATGGATCTTTGCGGAGTCGTTGTGGCATCGGGCTGCTCGTGTAATGGTCTTTGCATATATTTAGCGGCTCGAATGGGCCAGACAAATTATTATAGAAACCGCAAGGCGCATACCCTTTTCGAGCATTGTGGTTAGCCTGTCAACTGTGGACATTTTGCACAAGTACGCTGAATCCCCACTGCACGACTAATCTCTTAGTGAAGATTTTTCAGCCACGGGAACGTATAAAATGTGCGTTGGATTCCCCTGTGCGGCTTCACTGTAAGTGAAACTTTTAAGCCATCGCTTCGTATCCCGTGCGCAGGAGATAGAACAAAATGTGGCCTCACACCTGTTGTTACCGAGCAGGAGAAAAAAAGCTGGTTTGAGGTTGGTGCCTCCATCATAGGCCACCAACCGAAGGAAGGTGGCCTATGATGGGACCACTAGCTTCACCGTTGCCTTTTTCCCCTACTCGGCGGTAACAGATTTAAATATCACGTCAGAGATTGCCAAGAAAAGCTGAAAAGCTGAAAGCTCTAGATTTGGACATCTATTTGTAATATATCCTCAATATGTTTATCAACCAAGTCACTGTATCACCGGACTGACATAACGCCAATGTTACTCATTTATTCAAGAATAGCTGTAGGACATAAGTAAAAGCATTACTTCCACTGTCATTGACTAGTTCAGCCGTAAAAATACTTGAACGTATAGTTTCAGACCGTATTATGAGCCATACTGAACAAAGCAATTCTATTTCATGCCATCAAAACGGTTTCCACCAGAAAAACTCTTAGATTACAGTTTTTGGAATACCAAAATGATTGGTCTGGGTCTTTTGAAAAATTATTAGAAACGGATGTCAGCTGTTTAAAGTTTGCCAATGCTCTCGATATTGTTTCGCAAAGGAGGCTTGTTCATACATTGAGACAAGTAGGAATTCGAGAGAATGTTTTGAGTTGAATATATGCTTTTTTGAACAGTAGACATCTGAGAGTAATTCTCCTCCCTACAGTTTCGTCCTTGAAAATTGTTACTAGTGGTTTCCCTCCGGGATCCACACTAGGCCATATGCTATTCCTCTTATGTATTAACGATATCCCAGATGTGATTAATTTCACTGCCAAGATGTTCGGAGATGATATAAAAGTTTACAGAAATATTAAGGATAAGAGAGACTGTAAGATTGTCCAGGAATACTTAACTTCTCGAGCAGCATGGTCCAATGCGTGGCTTTGAAAATGTAATGAAACCAGATGTATAGTGCTCAAAATTCGTGAAGCTTTAGAAATACAATCACTCCCTCAATCGCAAAGGTTTTACTTTAGAAAATGTTTCTGAACAACGAGATCTGGGAGTTATGATCTCTGATGATCTGCAAGCTAGAAAAAACACATTAACAACAATGTGATCAAAGCAAACCAAAGAATAGGACTCATTCGTAGATGTTTCTCCAACTTTAGTAAGGAAACAATTACTGTTTTATACAAATTAATTATCCGACCGGTTTTAGAATACAGTTCACCAGCCTGTAATTTAAGATACAAAGAAGATACTCGAAAATTGGAGATTGCCCACAAAAGATGCCTCAAATTATGTGTAGAGCGAATATAAAATGGAACTTTCAGAACATCGTTGGTGGAAATAAGATATATGTGAGACTTATAAGTTCCTTCATGGTCTTTATGGATCAAAATCTGACATATTGTTCAGACTATCATGGTCTTTATGGGTCCAACTCTGACATATTGTTCGGACTATCATGGTCTTTATGGATCCAAGTCTGACATATTGTTCAGAATAGCATCGTCTTTATTGATCCAACTCTGACATATTGTTCAGACTATCATGGTCTTTATGGATCCAACTCTGACATATTGTTCAGACTATCATGGTCTTTATGGGTCAAACTCTGACATATTGTTCGGACTATCATGGTCTTTATGGATCCAAGTCTGACATATTGTTCAGAATATCATGGTCTTTATTGATCCAACTCTGACATATTGTTCAGACTATCATGGTCTTTATGGATCCAACTCTGACATATTGTTCAGACTATCAGATTTACATCTTTGTGGGTATTCATTAAAACTCATTAAACCATTTGCAAAGACCGAAATCAAAAGAAACTTATTCTCTCATAGAGTGTTTGTATAACGGGAATATGTTACCCCCCAAAGTAATTTATTTATTTAACCTGGAAAAAAGTAAGGAGAATTTGAGATCCTTGCCTCACGGAAGAGAGGGATGCATCAACCAAGAATACCAAGTATCAGCAAGCAATTTATATTCAAAGAACTATATACGAAGAAAAGCAGCGTAAATATAGAAATAAAAGCTCTCTTGCACCTGCAAGATTTGCACGACCTATCCGACTGAGATATAAGTGTGTGACCGTGTAAAAGAGTAGAATTTGTTGCACGAACAGAAAAGTTGTCCACCATTTCTGGACGATTCCGTGTATTGTTGATATTGTTGATATAAATATTTATGTTTTGACAGAACCCGGATGTGCCATCATCTATGTGTATACAGGTTCCACAAGGATACCATCAGGTTCGTAAACAGTAAATATTCTTGTAAACATATGGCATCACCACCCTCAGTTCGGGCCCATTGGTAATTCATGAGTTGTACGTGTCATTTACAAAGGCGACTACTGCACACACTGGAAGACACTAAGTGCATCCGTTTACACTCCCAAAAAATATCGTCGTCTGTTTATTACATAATTTATCCTTGTAGACCTATGCCTATAAAATTAAATAGAAAAGGATACTTTATATTCAGCTATTGCACATGACGATGGTATAGGCCATTGTTTACAGACTTAGTTTCTCATCGAGAAACTATCGAAGTGTTTACCTTTTTTTTATATATCTAAATGGCAACATTGGTTTACTTTATGTAAAAGATGGGACCTTAATAACAATTTGCCATTAGTCGTCCTGAATAAGCTTTCTAAAAAAAAAACAGTTAATTTAAGAAATTATGTGCAAAAACGTATTTGGACAGAGTTTATATTATGTTACCCTCATAGCTGATTTGTCCATCTCTATCTGCGTCCGCTTCTAATATCATCTCATCTATTTCCTCACTTGTTAGTTTCTCTCCCAGCTGCAACATCGCATGTTTTAGTTCTGCAGCAGTAATAAATCCATTTCCGTCCTTGTCAAAGACTTTGAAGGCTTCCTTTATGTCTTTTTCGCTGTCTACCTCTTTCATCTTTCTGCTCATCATGTACAAAAATTCTTGGAAATCGATTGTACCATTTCCTATTATAGAATTTATAGAATAAAGAAAAATATATTTTGTTAACATTTCCATTCCTTTTTTAAACTCTTATATTTACAGCGATTTTATAGCATGTTATAATCATTGAAAACACGTAATTTCGACATTTCCTATGTTGGCGAGAAACAGAAAGAAAATCAATCCAAATAATTAGCATTCTCAAACTTATCAATAAGTGGTCAAGAATAGCCTTAGATAATACTAAAGAACAGAAAAGGCTGATGTCCTAAAAACAGATTTTTGTAGCGGAACAACATGGCTTGTTCTGAAGTAACAATGACATTGTCACCGAAGGTACAGAACACCTTGTTTTATATGTATAGCAATTGTTTTTTGTTTTTATTTTAACACCAACTTCAAAATTTTACTACGGTCTAGGAAGGTCCATTGTGCTTAGCACTGGCTTCCCTATTTTGAAGAAGTCCTTTTATCGTAGATAAAGTGTTAACTTCGTTAACCCGGTTGTTATCCACTGAGTACTAAGTTCATTTTTGCGAAATCGATTCTGAATCAGTGGGATTGTTATCCACTGAGTACATTTGTTTCTCAAGAAAATTTTGGAAAGTCGATTTTGGATCAGTAAGATCATAACGGATTTGGTTGTGGTACGAAAAAAAAAATTCTCAAACCACTATTATAAAAGACAAAATAAATCTATTTGCATTTACCAGCTAGAAACGTTTGTAATGGCACCAATATTATTAAAAATATATAGCAAAAAGATGACGAGAATGGTCGGATTAGATATCCCGCCATCAGCTTGGATCTGCTACCGTGGCGTGTCCTTGGGCAAAGCACTTTACTTGCCTCGGCACGTAATTACTTTTAAAGTGTTGCTGTGCCGTAAAAGCGACAAAAAGATCAAACCATTTTAAACCATATAGAATTTAATTGAAATTTTTACAACTTAACCAAAATAAATTAACACAGTGTCAATTTAAATAGACAGTGTAGCTTTTTCATCAAAGAAAATGATACAATATTTTAAACTAAGTGGAAGTGTATTTATAAATCACCATGCTGGTTTTTATGAATGTCAAAGAGTACCAATTCATTTTGATACGAACATATTAATCGTTGTAACTATCCCCCCCCCCAAAAAAAAAAAAAAAAAAAAAATGCGTGGTTTACTTCCTATGTAAGAAATATGGAACAGCACAGACTTAAATAAATAGAGTGATATTTTAGTGAGCGACAAAATAGGTTGTCAATTGTAATAACTGTATGCAATGTTATCTTTTAATATACAATAATGAAAAATTCATTGCTAGAATATTATGATGATGCGTATATTACAGCTGAAATATATTTAGTATTTGAATTATTTATTTTTAAAGAATTCTGAATACTGTATGTAAAGTATCTCTGTATATATATATCGCTACAAAGACAATCGTTGTATAATTTGCAAACATATGCCCGAGACCAAATCGTTCAAAAGTTCGACGACAGGAGTTAGCTTCACTATCAATCAGAAACTAGGATGTCGAACCAAAAATGCAAGATCTGTACCACTCAATATGTTGGCGAAACTGTTGATTTCAGAAAACGAATGAATAACCAGAAGAGCCACATTCACAACAAAATCAACGCGAAACTCGCCATCCACTACAACTCGACTGGGCATTCAGTCGAATCCCTCGAGATGCTAGAGATTGAATCTAACCGTGGGTGACCGATACAGAACGCACACGTAAGGAACGATACTGGATACTACAATTGAAAACTCATATGGATTTCGGGCTAAATGAAAAAGTCTAACGTTCCTAATCCAATCTGATCAAAACTACAGCCATGCATCAGTTTATCAGACGTACGCAATATCTGCGATAATATTTACCCCAATAAATATTCCGTAACTCTTTACATGTATTATTATTATTGTTGTTGTTGTTGTTAAATATTATTATTATTATTATTATTATTATTATTATTATTATTATTATTATTATTATTGTTGTTATTATTATTATTATTATTATTATTATTATTATTATTATTATTAATTATTAATATTGTTGTTGTTATTGTTGTTTTATCTCTTGTCCATTATCCCGCTACACCATGCTCTGGACATATTTCCTTAGTACCCCTATGCATAACTTTACCGGGATATATTCTCTATTGTACATTTTGTAGATGGCGTCGCTAACGTGGAGGTGGCGGGAGAATCGGAAGCAAGCCAACGGATTAGCATGAAAGAAAACATGTCCCGTCTTTTGTCAGAGGCGGAAATTGAGCTCAGCACCGCACAGGTGCAAAGCGGAAGCATTGCTGTTGCTCTTTCGGCCCAAGACTCAGTCACTTTTGAATAAGAAAATTAAATAATTGAATCCTGGAGGTGATAAATTAATTTTAAAACAAATAAACCTTCATCCAATAACTGAACTCATTCTCAGAATTACAAAAAAACTATGAAAAATACAAAGGATCATAAAAATGTGTCCTTTATGGGCAGGCGCCTTTTATGTAGTTGTAAAAATGTAAAAATTAAGACAAGTGAGCTTTAACATTGTCCTAAATGAGTAGGTGCTCTTTATACAGAGGTGTCTGCTATAGTAGATTTCACATGTTACATTTTCTTAAACTTTCTGAATTAAATATGACAAAACATTGGAAAATCAAAAACATTTGTGCATCCCATTTGAAAACTACCCAAAAGTGACTGTTAGCAAGGTTGCTTGGCACCGACATTAGGGGCGATACAATTTTTCGGAAAGGAGGCAAGACATTTTTTCAGACATATATGTCGAGAAAGAACAAGGTAGGTGCTGCATTTTCAGCAATCATCTATTTGTATGCTAATAAAAAACATCAAAGATAAGTCGTAGGAATTTTTTTTAGCCTGTTTGGCATTATAACAAATTATTATTTGTCTTTTATTACTAGTTAAATGTGGAACTGGTAATGGGTTCGACCGTTCATTAGTATTCATTTACGTTCAACGTTCATTTCTAGGTTTTATAATTGACCTATTCCAGGAGCAGAGATAACTACGCCCTACTCATTTGCATAGCACATCATATAAAATTAAAAGTATTTTTTTTTTTACACTTACCCCATGTCAATTAGTGTTCATTTTTAGTGCATACTGAAAACTGCATGAAAAGGGGTTGAAACATGTTTAACTTATGACGATTTGAATTTGTATATGATATGTAATGACAGTTGGATAGGTGACGAACATTAGGCCTGAAAGTCCGACACGCTGTCAGTTAGACTGGTCCCTTGTCGTCCTTTTGACTAAACTTATAACAGGTACGAGCATTTGTCGAACTTGACTTTTCCTAAAACTAAATGGCCACATGTACTGTATCTAATGTAATCCAAATGGCTGATGTGAGGATGATTTCGGAATTTCTATGTACTGATATCAAAAATTATGTCGATCAAATAAATTTATTGGAGAAAATAATAAGTGAAACTTTCAATCTAGTGTTCTATCGGTTTGTATTTTAATTGTTTTACTGAGGGAATGTGTTAAAAAAAGGCATGCACCTTTGGAAGAATTGATACAAGAATTGGCGTTTGGGATGAAAAAAATCCGTTCTCTGTTATATTTGTCTACTGAAAATAGCTTGTTCACACGTTGAAAGTACTACATTTTCAGCTATTCTTTATTCCCTGTTATATTTGTCTACTGAAAATAGCTTGTTCACACGTTGAAAGTACTACATTTTCAGCTATTCTTTATTGCAACACACAAAATGTTTTATTTACAGTAATTTTCTTTGTTTTATGCATCCACCACCACTTCTACCCAATACGTAAACAATGAACATAGTCATTGATTGTTACGAAGGGATATTTATAGTGTGCACAATTTGGCTTTCAGGTAACACAAAAATATAGACAAGCATATGGAACATGAAACGTAGACCCTAGTGATGGTACAGTTGTATTCCTTGTGACAGTGGGAGCAAATTACAATGTAACAGCACTCTATTCAGACTTTACACAGTCACATGGGCATGAGAAGTCACTGCAAGCTTCAGTTTAGGAAACATAGTCATAGACCCTGGTGATGGTACAGTTGTATTCCCTGGCAAGGGGAAGCACATTACAATGTATCAACACTCTGTTAAAAGCTTGTACAGTCACAGGGACATGACAAGTCACTGCAAGCTTAAGTTTTGAAAACAGGCTTTTAAAAGAGTTTCCCACACAAAAATTCAACATGGTCAAATACATATGAACTATGGGTTACTGTCAGCAACTTTGGGTATAGAAAAAAAGTACTTCTTTGGGTGGATACACAAACATTTTCGCAAAGTAACTACTTGTACATGCCAAGGTTTGTAAATAAATCACGCCTTAACTTGAGATCTTTTGGAATGCATTCATCTGGCAGAGTATTAATTGCAAAGAACTTATACATTGGTAAAGAGATTTGTTTTTGAAAGCCAAAACATATCTCCGCCCTTCCCACCATGACAATGACATTCTGTGATACTGGTACTTGATAGGTGGAAATGAAAAGTCTAGGAAGGCAAATGAAAGGGAATGTTGTTAGTAATGTGACATACAAAATCCCTGAATTTGAAGGTCAAAGGGCAACATTTTGTGCCTTGAAGTGAATTATGTGACGGATATTTCTGCTATCATGGGAAAAAAGGTGACTTAATTTTGGTTTTAGTGACCTTGAACAGATTTCCAAGGTCAATAGTTGATATTTCATGGAAAGGAGTGGATGTTCACTTGTGTATAATAGTTACAGTGAAACCTGTCTACAAAGACATGGGACCAATACAATTTTATATCCATTTTCGGCATTTGTAGTTTATATAGAGGTTTAAAAATACCAGATACAAAACATGAATCAGAAATGTTGTCTTTAAGAGCAGGTCTTTTATGAAGGTGTCTGCAAGGACAAGTTTTATTGTAAGCAGGTGGAGGAATTAAGATATCTTGGTTATATGCTACTGATCCTCAATTAACAATGCATATATCCCTGTTGAATACAGAATATTGGACCAAAAGGAAAGAAGAAAAAAATAAAACAAATAAGATTTTTGTTTTTAAATGGTGTATGCAGAACCAAAAATATCTAAGTTAAAAATAATATCCAAAAATGTAGAAAAATGTGAAAAACTGCTATAATAACACGAAATCTAATAAAGTCATCTACATGTGCATATCAACATGGATACCAAATTCATTTCTCTACATAAAGTGGTTTTTCTAAATTGAGCTAACAATTTTTGGTTTTTAAAAAAAAACAAATCCAAAACGTTACAAAATGTGTACAATTTGGAAAAATTGCTGTTATGGCTTGAAAACCTATTCAGGTTATCTACATATTATATTAAAATTTGCTTACTAAATTTTGTTTGTCTACCATAAGTGATTGTTAGTTAACCATGCCAGCAAGTTTGTTCTTTAAAAAAATGTAAGTCTCATTCCAAAATTGTAAATAGGTGTCAAAAATTAAAACATAAGGACAGAGTCACCAGAACCTAAACGGGTCTTAGGACCTACTCAGAATATCTAAATACTAGTATCTGATTTGGACTGATCAGAATATCTAAATACTAGTATCTGATTTGGACTGATCAGAATATCTAAATACTAGTATCTGATTTGGACTGATCAGAATATCTAAATACTAGTATCTGATTTGGACTGATCAGAATATCTAAATACTAGTATCTGATTTGGACTGATCAGAATATCTAAATACTAGTATCTGATTTGGACTGATCAGAATATCTAAATACTAGTATCTGATTTGGACTGATCAGAATATCTAAATACTAGTATCTGATTTGGACTGATCAGAATATCTAAATACTAGTATCTGATTTAGCTCAATAGTTTTTGTTTTAGATACCTGCTTACAATGTAAATGCAAGCAAAATTTTGGTTAAAAAATAAGTTCACAAATAGTTTTTTAAAATGGAACAAATTGCTATAATGGCTTGAAAATCTAATCAGGTCATCTACATATTACAAACATGCCTACTAAATTCCATTTGTCTACCTCAAGTAATTTTAGCTTAATCTTCCTTACAAGGTTTATGTAATACATTCGAAGTCCCAAAAGTTTACAAACGTGTAAAAGTTGAAAAATTACTGAAAGGGTATGAAAGTCTAATCAGATTATTTCAACATGATATAAATATGCCTATCAAATTCCATTGTCAACCTCAAGTAATTTTTCTTAACCTTGCTTCTAAGATTTTCGCAAAAATGTCAGAGACAAAAAAAGGTAAAAAAATGTATACAGATAATTAAAAAATAAGGGCAGTCGCCAGAAATAAATTAGGTCTTCGAACCAACTCATGATATATAAATATCCAGTCTGGTCTTGTTTGACTTAATAGTTGTTTTAGATGGCGTGCTTACAAGTTATAGTGTGACAGCCAGAGTGAAGGATGGACTGCTCAAAACCAATATTCTCTCTCCTTGGGCGGTGACCTAAATATGTGTGCAATATATGCAATGGTTAGGTACTTATTATATTGAAACATAAAATATTTAAACCCTACAATTAACTTAACTACTGCTGGTGCTATTGCTGTATGAGTAGCAATTGGGTATTGCTTCTGCTAGAGCAGGAAAGATAAATACAGGATTTACTCTCTGTGAATTAAGTATGTGAACAGAATCAAATGTGTTCCAAACAGCCCCGAGTGAGACTAGTGTTTTTGGAAAGATTTTGAAGTAAAACAACTACCTTGCAAATATCCACATACAAGAATGTTCATTTGTTTTCTACTTTGAAAGGGTTTTCATGGGGCCAAACAACTGTGAGGTTCCCGTTATTATTCGAAGTCAAAAATGAATACTCCACCTATTATATGACCAAAGATGGTCCACTCCCCCTTTATCTTTTTCTTCTTACCGGTCAGTATGACTGTGCAATTACTATCGTACATGGTAATAATTCTGTATTCATGTAGGAATTACTTTTTTATTGTCTAATTAGGTAATTAAAGAAGATTTAGTAAGATTTAAATTCTTTCATAGGTCAAATGGTCTCCACATGTGTTAACTGTTAACATGATTTTTTACGAACAGGACTACTGTAATATTAAGCTGATTTCAAGTGAAATTATGTGTACTTTAATAAGCCATTATTTTCATAAAGTACATATATAATACATCAATGTCAATGTATACATATATTGAGAAAATAGTTATCTCCCTTCAGTTATAATCACTCCTTACAAGCATGTTACATATTTCCTGGAGTGGGAGGGTGGCTATTGTAAATATAGTATGTTATATGAATTTATTTGTTTGGATTGGTAGAAGTAGGAAACAAAATTCTATCCAATAGTCCAATAAGAAAAAAATGTAACACCATGTATGAAAGTAACATGGTCCTATGTTTTGATTATAGTTGGCAATGAAATTGTATTTAGAACATGTTATCTGGAACCGTAATGTATTTTATAACAGTGTGGACTGGAGGGGGTGGGTGGGTCTTTTATAAGGTTCTCTTCTTTGCTAAAATTTGTGGAAATTTAGCACGATACAGTAAATAAAATAATGACAGACACAGATCCTTAAATTTCCCTCATTGAGACAGCAATGGACTGAATACTAGTCCACAAAAAAGTTGGATTGAAATTAGGGTACAGAATGGTTAAGATCTTATAAACCCATCTGAAATGCTGCTCACCTGCAAATGCTGAAGGTAATTCATCATACTATTTATAAAAGAACTAATGAGAATTGTCCTTCATTTAAGAACAATCAGACACAATGAGCTTCAGTTAATTTATATCTTCTGGTTACAACACATGTAAGATATTCAAATTATAAAATGCAAGAATGGAGGTATTAATATAATTGAAAGTTTTAACAACACATACTTTTCTATCATAGTTTATCGTTTTGTGTGTGAAAATCAATACAATACAGTGCTGCCCAGTTGCACAAGCTAAGTAAAAGTGATCATGGCATGCATTTATAGAATGGCATATAACAGTACTTTTACAGAGTACAATTAGGTATGACTGGATTGAATACGTGTGTCTCATCCAACACAGGATGATCTCAAAGTACTGAGTGGTCATAAATCTCAAAGTACTGAGTGTCATAAATCTCAAAGTACTGAGTGTCATAAAGAGGTTTCTATTCCATATAATGCGATGTCCACTCACAAACATTAAATAAAGGCAAATATCATATGTATGAAAATAACAGTCGATAAGTGTCTTTATTCAAATGCAATTAGGCATGAATGTGTTGAACACAGGTAACTGGAAAACATGGGTTGAATTCACAGGACAGTTCAGGAGGGTGGGGGTAATTGTTTGGTGGTAAAGTGCTGTCCATTCGTAGGCACTGATTAAAACTTATAAATTTGCACACAAAATTAAAGAAATATGAATAAACATTAAGTACTTTCATTTTGGCAAGATGGGATAGCTTCTCTGAAACAAAAACATAACGAATCCACCGTACTACCTTTAGTAAGGGGTATAAAAAGGCACCATTTAGCCAAGTCTTGAGCTCGTGTAATTATCAGAATATTGCACGTGGTTTGAAGATATAGTCATAGTTGCTCTCAGCCCTAGTCACTAAACTGCCAAAGACATTTAATACATGTAAAAAGATCAAAACGTTACAAGAATTTAACTCTATCAACAGTAAGCAAATCGTTGATAAATGAAACAACGTTGTCACATAATATGCTGCCCACTTTAAACCGGTGGTCTAATATTAGCATTTTATGTATTAAATTAATGCTTAGTTTTCATAATTCATAATTTGAAAAAATGGGCAATCTAAATTTAATTGTTATGGAGATTATCATTCATAAATAACAAGACCGCCATATTGTACTGGTACTCTTGCCTTAACATTCAAATTTCCACATAGTGAAAAAAGGACGTAAACCAGCCTGCCCCCATTTTGAAATAGTGGATTTGCTCGTACCGGGCCCACATATCTGCGGTAGCTACATACGGGCCGGGAATCAGGCTAGCTGCCAGTGCGCCTGCCAATCACGTGATGCACACACCTTTGCCAGTGATAGTATTGGTTGGCGATCCATAGGTAGTGGCAAGTGTTTAGGTTTAAGTAACATATGGCGATACGTTAAATTTCATGGATCATAATAGAAAGTCCAGCAGTAATACTTATGACGGCACTCGTGAAATATTTTGCAACGACGCTTACTCTATGCTTGATTCGTCTTCGGTCTCTATTACAAAGGCAAATAATTCTACACGTGTTATAGTAGTAGATGTTACTGCTGCTGTTTGATTCGAAAAGTATAGTTTTTTTTAATAAGTTCGTATGAACAAACAAATATAAATCCATTTACAATCGCATCAAGTCGTTTTCAAATGAAAGATAAATTTATTTTGTACGACTCTATGATCTAGAAAAATGTAACAGAAAGAAAGTGAAACCAACAAATCAAGTAAAAAATCAACAAGCAATTTATTTCTAGATAATTAAGATGAGAAATCAAAAAGACACTTACAGTAATGTGTATTAAAATCCAAATAATCCAATAAGAATTAGTGTTCTAATCACAAGTCCTAAATATAGAATATTCCGAATTCACGGCTGTATCCTTGAATGTTATGATGTGCCAATGGTCTTCAAAGTCCTGATGTACTAGTAGTCTTTAATGTGCTGATGTCAAAATGAAGTACTATAAAATGTCTCTGAACAAGTTCACATAAATTCCAAAATCATCAATTAAAAATCCAAAATCCAAAAGTCTATGAACACTGTTATAATCCAATGAATATTTAAATAATTCCTCTCTTAGAATTTTGAATTACTTTCCACAACTGTAATAGCTCTTTATAAGACTGATAGTAATGTCGAAACTGAAAAACTGTCCACTAAACATGGTATATATAAAGATTGGTCACATGACAGAATAATAAATGTACGTGTGACCATTGACAGGTAACTCCTAAGGTATTTCCAGTTTTATTTGTAAACAAAATCAACCTTGACCTCAAATTGAGAAAACATTTTGTTGATCAAAACTATCCTTTAGCTCAAATCTGAAGTAAACAACCTGATTCAAGGACACTAGTTAAATATGTTTTTTCTGATAAACAAAATTAAGATTTAAGCAAATATTAAAGTCAAGAAACATTTATTATTTCCTAAAATATCTATAATATTATATAAACATCATACATAACATTATAAACATTCAAATCTTCGTTGTGTGAATGTAGCGTTCGTTATTATCTTTCTCTCCAAACGGTTTTATGTGGTGTAAGAACTTTTTCATAATATATGTCTGCCTTTTCGTCCGATTGTCTGTCTATTCTTCTCAATCTTGCCGACACCACCCCACCAGCACCACCAGCGCCTCCTGCTGAGGAGAGTCATATTTCCATACATTTTATTTCGATTTTATTGCTATTAACCTAAGACAGTTTCATACTTAAAACGGAAAACAACCTGTACACATTGCTGTTTTAAAATCATTATTTCTTCTGGATTATTGCCTTCGTTGAAATAAGCAAGTCAAGAAGTAGATTCTGGGAATATAATAATTTTCTTAACAATATCTGATCTGGTTAATACTGATCTAGCACCATTAAATAATTTCCTTTCTACGAGTTGCATTATTACGCATGCGTGACTTTAAATGGTCGTTAATAATAAAACTGTCAATAAATGTTTGGATATTTTATATCGATTCTGTTCCGACGACCTCGTACAATTCACGTTTTTATTGTGAAAACGTTTAGTAATGTTCTTTCTGTATGGTCAACGCACAAAGTATTTATTTTATTTTTATTTCATTCTTGGTTTAGGATCAGGTGCATCATATTCCTATAGGTAGGGTACGTTCGAGGCTCATCTCGATAATCATGTAAATCGTACAACAGTGACATATGTACCGCGAGACCATTAATAAAAAGCCCCCAAACCTGTATTGGTACTGATAGGCAGTTGATTGTCCTGAGCAGTTTGGGTTACAATGTCAAATTAATTCGTCCATTTCGTAAATTTTCGCTTTGTTGAACTGTGACAATAGTCATATGACCAGATATTCATCTCGTAACAGTCACATGACAAATCCACAAACGCTCCAGTCACATGGCCAAAAAACAACCATTTCGAATAAGCGATGTAATAACTGACTGGTTCATCGAGATGAATGAAACAGCCGATTATCCGCCGATGGAGCCAATTCGAAGTGGCCACAGTAGGTATTGTTCTCTTATTCTCGCGTGCATTTACAAGCTGTCAAAAATCGGATTTGATATGGATATATGGTGCACAGATCACCGAATGACCATTTCAGCCGATCGTAACTCAAGACCCGTGAGAAATACCGGTAAATGCCTAAAAACAATCGATATGTGCACTGATGTGTTGCGGACAAATCGATCTGAAATAAATGGCAATTTTGTATGAACACGCGAGATAAAAAACCCAACCACCCACTATTACCAATGCAGGTCTGGTAAATAAATTGTCGGAATTGCCACCTCTCAGATCAAAAACACATGTGTACTTTTCCATGTATATAGTGAACGCGCAAATATTACTAACATTAGTATCATCGTTTTCGCCTTAAGAATTTTAAGACCTGTGATGAAAGCACTTGAAGAAATATGTCCTTTTCATAAAGCAAACGTCGAGTATCCGTACATCGATTATCCAAATATTTTACTTATTCTGATAAATGAGGGAGCCGCACTGGTTCAAAGGGTCTTGGGTTGTAATCTTACCAAGCCCAGCCCCGTTCAGCTGTCATGATGTGTCACAGGACAAGGCACATTACTCCCATTGCTCTGGCGCGAAATAGTCATTGATGTGCTGCTGTGCCTTTAAACACCAACCAACCAACCAACCAACCGAGTAAATGAGTATCTTTTTGTACCTATAATTTGTTCTTTATATTATTGGTATAATTACTCTAAAAGTAGATTTATCCGGGAAAGATTCGTGTCTCGCAGTACAGGAAGT
The DNA here is from genome assembly GCA_029931535.1 of Margaritifera margaritifera. Taxonomy (NCBI): domain Eukaryota; kingdom Metazoa; phylum Mollusca; class Bivalvia; order Unionida; family Margaritiferidae; genus Margaritifera; species Margaritifera margaritifera. Next base: position 5,756,254 of record JAQPZY010001690.1, on the reverse strand, counting down.
TAGGATAATTTACTTACCATCGACGTCAACCTCTTTGACCATTTCCTGAATTTCAGATTCCGTTGGGTTCTGTCCCAAGGATCTCATAGCTATGCCCAATTCTTTGGAGCTAATGCAACCATCCCCATCTCTATCAAACACGTTGAACGCTTCTTTTAGCTCTGGAATAAAGCAAACAAATAGCAGACATTTCCTAGATCTTGTAAAGCTTCGATCATTTTAATCGCAAATTTGCTTTCAATTTCCCAACTTATTCACTTTTACTGAATTTAATATGAAAAATGTAACCCCGAACATTTCATTTATTTAAGTCATTTTGTTCTCATTGTTGCCGTCTTTCATAAGAAAAAGAATGATTTTCGTGAAAAGAAAATTGTAAAACTTACAATCCAACCCTTTCTTTTAGTGAAATATTTTTTTCTTCTTCACGAAACTGCTCGCCCTCTCTCTCTCTCTCTCCCTCCCTCCATCCCCCCCCTCTCTCTCTCTCTCTCTCTCTCTCTCTCTCTCTCTCTCTCTCTCTCATAGGGCAAATTATTTACTAAATCAAAAATCTAATAATGCCAAATTTTTACTTATTCCTCATGCAATAATTGCTTCCACAATTTACTTATTTCACGGCAATCATAATGCGGTAATGAAAAGTGAGTACGATGCATTTCGTGATGTGACGGTTTTGTCTTTGTTTTTGCTTTTATTATATATATATCGTGGTTAACGCAATGTCATATCCTTCTTTTGGAAAACATACTGACATTTTTATCTCTGATTTTGAAAATAAATTGGTGTGGTCAAGCTGCTCATGGCGATTAAATTCAATGTCATCTAATTTCATTCGAATATGTATAGTAACTGTGACTAGTATTGCTGTGGTCTCAAGTCTGATTTAGATTAAATTACTTATTTCTCTATTCACTCACTTGTTTACATGAAATCAGTTAACATTTTGTTTTAAAGTTCCTGTTTAGTCGAAAATTATGTACTCTATGTATATATTTACTAAAATCTACTTATCTATTTGCACTTGTGCGTGCGTATATATATATATATATATATATATATATATGGCTTTTGAAGTGTTGATATAAAGCAATTTGATATACCAATATATTGATATATGATATTGTGATTCGCTCATGGCGTATGAATACGCATATACTTATGGTTTTAACTGTAGACTATTGTTTCTATACTATGGAGATTAGCAATGAATTTTCACGTATTAATCATTAATAAAATAAGAAACTAACTAGAAAAATCTGATATGCATCTCTCTCTCTCTCTCTCTCTCTGTTGTTTGATCAGTCAGCCTGTCAGTTTTACGTCTCTGGAAGTATGATGGTAAATTTGACGGTCAAACCGACATATATATATATATATATATATATATATATATATATATATATATATATATATATATATATATAGAGAGAGAGAGAGAGAGAGAGAGAGAGAGAGAGAGAGAGAGAAAGAAAGAGAGAGAGATGAAGAATAAAAAGGAATCATATGGTCAGTAGCAATATTATGTCATGCATAATAATGAACTAAGTAGCTGCAATGTTTGAATTACCTCCTGTTTGTTTGTTATTTCGCTTGTCATGATCGAATTCAGTGTACTTGTCCTATTCCAATTCAGTGTACTTGTCCTATTCCAATTCAGTGTACTTGTCCTATTCCAATTCAATGTTCGAGAATCTAGTCATGCATTGTTTGTAGAGCTATACTCTCTTTATTGAAACCAAATTTCAAGTTTAAATCCTAAGCGTTTTTTTTTTTTTTTTTTACTTAATTAATCAATATGAATGAAAATAGCTATAAAAAAAAAGAAGAAGAAACGTAACAATTTCAAACAAGATTGTACAACAATAGCTGCAGAACTACATTTTGTAGCTGACACACTCGACAGGAATGTGAAGAGTTAACTCCCTCCATCAATACACAGCTTCTTGTAGTCAATTTTAACTCGGTTGAAAATGTGAGTATGTGTATTTGTTTCTGGTATAAAAAAAAATATATGTATAGTATCTACGATATATCTTTGTTATACCGCTCGTTGTATAAAGTTTTTATTAATCGAAACTCGGCAAACCTCGTTTCAGTTTGATGAAAAAATGAGAAAATCTCATGATACTAGTATATCAAAGATACAGCATACATTATACAATTGTACATTTTATATATATATATATATATATATATATATATACATATATATATATATATATATATATATATATATATATATATATAGTCAGATCATGGTTTACATGGACCTCTACTTATGATTGCAAGCGAACAGCATAGATCTAATCTGCCCATGCATTAGAATTCGGCCCATCTGGTTCGAAGCGGTTCTCAGCTGGGCGCACGTGAAACACAAACGTGTACGCTACAACTCGTCTGCTATTGATTTCCATCTGGTATGCAAACAGCCAGACATATCTGGAAATATACCTTGAATGCTGTTAGAGCTTTTGACCAATGATTCAATCCACAACTACAATTAATTTAACCCTGAGTAAGTTTTCATATACTTCTGTGGAACAACCATACTATATGTCTGTCTGTGTAGTATAATCAGGAATTTTATGATCGAGTCGATGTGCCAGCAGAGAATATAAAAGTGCAAATGTTGCTGATTCTGTGAGCCCTATTCCAGTAGACTCACAAGAAACTAATGGCGAACAGAATTAATCGAAATTTACAATACGTCACTTTTTATCTGTGGACAAGCACAGGAATACAAGAAAGCTTTTAATGATGGTGTAATATATCTGAACTACAATGAATACATACATACATACATACATACATATATATATATATATATATATATATATATATATATATATATATATATATATAACGCGATATGTAATGTGCACAAAACCGGTGTGTCACTGGTACACATCGTTCACAACATGTATCACATAGCAAATGGATTTTCCTGGCTGCTTTCTTTTTTATATTGTCTCTATCAAATGTTGAACAGTACATATTATTTTTTTAACATAACGCTCACAATAGGCGCATTCACATTCACATTCACATATTCAGATGTTTTCAACATTTTTAGTGTCAATATATCATGAGCACCGTCGGACTGGGCAAAACATTTAGATCTGCCCTTAGATCCGGAGGACCAGCATCATGGCGGCCCTCCCCTTATAATATTACCTATAAAAAAAACGCGGCCCATCTTTCCATTGGCAGATTGACAGTTGGGCATGTCCGGTATTGATCATGAGATCAATGAATAAAACAAAAAGCAATCAGTGAGGTTCAATTTTTAAGATACATACAGTTTTATGTCTTACCTAAGACTTGGTCATCGGTGAGTTCCTCTGCCTGTTAAATAAGAATTATAAAACATTTAACAAACTTCGAAAACTAAATATATTGGATGTACATCCCGAAAATAATTGTATGTACCCATCTTGATAAAAGGTTTTAAAGTGTAATTCTTTCAATTTTCGACTTTATGAAATTCAACAATGTCATCACCTATAAGTCGGCAATTGAAGATCAACAAACGATTGCGAAGTCCATTTGATGGCTGTTTTGAAGATCAATGTAAATGAGAAAATAGACCTAAAAACAGAGATTATTACCAAAAATGCGTGTGCAGCGTTGTCGGATAGAGTGCAAGATTTGTGAAAGTATCCATTCGATAACAATGGTAGTTAGGGGCTTGAACGACCGGACTTTAATTGTGGTCTTACCTGGCAACACAGAAATTATTTAATTCCGCATCACGTGTGGAGAGCACAATATTTCATATGCAGGGACATGATTTTTCCAGGAGTTTAACTTATTTAGCCAAAACTTATTAAAAATAGTGCCACAAGTATGGAGATTTTGAAGTCATCTGCTCCACAGTCCGTTGTATTCCCAAGTGTCTATCAGTCATGATATGGTATTCCCAAGTGTCTATCAGTCATGATATGGTTTTAAATCTCTCTAACTCCATTTAGCTTGAATAGTACTTTCTAGAGGATTTCTTACTCGAAGGCGTAATTGACAAATTTCTTGTACGAGTTGCTTTTGGGCTTATTTTTATCATTGTTCTGCACTGTCAGATCTCACCAACAGAGTATATGTATATTGGCTTCCTTGTGCACACGGTAGAGTCCTAGATTATCATTTTAGTCAACGTTAGTTCGATACATTCAACATCAGTTGCTTCTTTTGAAATCACGTTGAACATGTGTCTTTTATTTTGTGATTTACTGTCTTAAAATATGTCAGTAGCAAGCCGTTTTCTAAAGTTGATGTACGGTATGTTGTCAGCTGGGCTGAGTTTTAGAGGTGCAGCCTCTAACGGAAATGAAGTTTAACTTTGAGCTCTGATTGGCCGTTTTGGCGAAGTGGGCGTGTTACGTCCTTGGTCTGACCAAAGTGTAATCGATAATCGAGTTGTATACTCGTTCAAAAGAAGCAAAAATAGGGAACACATGGGCCGCCATCCGTACCTGTAGGTAATGTACTGAAGTAAGATGGGGTAAAAATGGTTGCCATCCTTGTTCCTACCCTTCCAGTTTCCGTATGCGAACAAGACCATGAATCCATTTTGGAACATCTCTGGCTTTTCTACTAATAGAATAATCCATGGAGTTCCGAATTGTAAAAGCGCGCTCCATTCCAGAAAAAAAGTAAAGTAAAGTTACGGTTACAATCTGCGTATTTGCATGAGAAAAGTTTTATTTAATTATTAAATTTATTAACTATTTATCCCTGCACGCGTAAGACTAGCAATCATATATGGTATTTCCGGTATAAGCTCTATTCTATTCCCTCAGGTGTGTCGGAGCCCTCGCCTTTTAAACTCAAGTTCCAACTATGCCTTTGGGATTCAGTGGATGTTTCTACCAGAAGGAACATGTATGAGATCATGTCATGTATTTGAAATATAAGAACGCACTCCTAAATATATGGAGGTGTTGGAGATATCTTTTATGAATTAAAATACCAATTCTGAGAACACAGAATAGAAAATTGTATAAAGAAAAAATACTTACCATTTTTGAGGTTTTGTACAATATAAAATTAAACTGTGTCCACAGTATCTTTTGTAAAGAAAGAATTATATTCCCTCTTTTCAGTCCTTTCTGTTAAAAGTTCAGTGTTGTAAATAATCGTCCAATCACTAATTTCTACCAAAGGACCCTTTTACAGTTCCATCTGTTGTAGACGTCATTGTTCACAAAGGGCTGCATTGGCAATCTTAGTGTACCCCCTCACTATAAATACATGAATGGGTATATCACACAGGACTCAAAGAAATGGATTTTTAAAAGTCGGTCTGGTTTAATGTTGAATGTAACTGGAATTTAATGCTTTTGATAACTGGTAATGACAATATTAATAATACTAATACCTTCTCAATACATATTACATTTCCTTCCTTTTGGATTGCAGTTCTTACTTTTGTTAAGGACTACATGACTGAATTAATGATGGGATCTTTTCTTAAGCCTGCGATGTTAAAGGTTATTGGGTTGAAAGACGAGCATTTGTGGCGAAAACTGAGAAACCACTGAATCGGGTGAGTGGTAATCCGAGAGAAAATTGTTTCATATATAGTATATGTATAGCAGATTGATGCGTGTGTATGAATACAGAGAAAGAGAGAGAGAGATCGTTATTGAAGACCCATTGAAATACGACATTGTTTGGGGGATGAATAAATAAATAAATAAACTACTCTTCATATATCGAAACTTCATAATTGAAAAATTGACATTTCTGGCACTAATTACGACAACAGATACTCAACTACTGGATAGAGGAACAACTATGAAAATGAATAAGTTTAATAACCTAATATATAGTTGAATGCACGTTTATTTTGAAAGTTTATACCAAACAAAGAGATCAGAACAAAGTAGGAAAGACTGGGGTCCAGTGGTTGGCCCAAAATTCCCACCAAACAAGGTTTTTATTGCTAGGGGCACCAGAATTAAGTTTGGCGCAAAGGGGGGTGGGCGGGCAGAATTTCTTGCTACGCCATGCTGGTGTCGAAGTTTTTGATTGTGTACCATGTTAACTTTTCATTAACATACATTCTTACTGTCTTATAATTCATGAATTGCACGGAAATTATAATGTGGTCTATTTTTATTACAGATTGCGCTCTATTTATTTTCCTTGTCTTTTGAACTGATAGTCTAACTAGAACTGTATGTCTGTGTCGATCTGTAACAAAACCCTATTCCCCGAAGATAATCCAGGATCCAAATTTAGCATGTACTCATCTTGTCACCTACTCATACTTGCGAAACATCGTACCAAATACATGTATAACCACACTTTCACTCAGACAGCCTTACATTTACACATGTTATTCATTTTCTAAAAATCGTGTATCTCCACGACAATCCTTCAGTTTATGTTGTTATTATTTTCTGAGACTATAAGACTATTTCTGAGACTATATGACATCGGCTATTTGCAGTTTTCCTGCATAGTTGCTTCTGTGACATGATACCAAGACGGATAATAGAATCTACGTTTCCGTATATTTCGATTAGGCTTGTTTATCGTCTCTGGTGTTGCTATACAATACGTATATGTATAGAGGTTTCGATAAAATATATACTGAGATACATACCTCATGTTAGTTTCCATAAAACCAACTTAAGATAAACGTCGCAATTTATCACTGTCTTTATACTTGGCCCCAAAACATTGAAATATATTTGTGTTTCAAATGTCATCGCTTCGTGACCAACACTGCTGGAGGGATTTTATTAAGACAATGTGGCTAGATGAATGGTTGGTGTAGATGTGCAATAGTGTAACTTTTTTCCTTTGGCACAACATTAAGTGGGGTATTTTGTGGAATTCAGTTGGTCATCGCTTTTTCTCCCACACTGCTTGGAAGATTGTATTAAAACTTTGTAGACTAAATAGGTGGTTGGTGTTGATGTGCAGTTAGGTTTTACTTTTACCTCAGACTCGTTTTTCTTGACATTTTTTATAATATAAATTTTTCAAAAAGGGTATTTTATGCATTGAGATCGCCATCACGCCTCATCCCTCACCGCTTCGAGGATTTTATTGACAATTTGTAGGCTAGATATGCGGTTGAAGTAGATGCGCAATAAAGTTTTACTTTTATCGCCTGGCCTAATTTGGGAACATTTCTTGAAATAAATTGTAAAAAAAAAACCCAGATAAATTGAGTAATTCCGTTCGTCATCACTCCTTCTTATTGCTTGGATAAATTTATTAAAACTTTGTATAATGGATATCTTCTTGGTGTAAATACGAAATTTACTTTTTTTCCTCTGGCTCATTTCCGGGAATATTTCTTGAAATATTTTGGAAAAAAAGGGGAATTTTGAGAATTCAGTTTGCTTATTTAGTATTTACGCAACTCTGTGCAATATTACTGCTGGAATTCACAAATGTGCAGCAGACATTCTGACCTTCTATTGATCCAAAGGTCTTGAGAGAGGGGACATGTACATTGTTTGCCATATAAGAAAAACATGTTGAAATGAACATGCCTAAAGCGCAGAGAAATAAATGTCTTTGACTGAATGTACATCTAGTTACATTTGTTTCTATGATGTAGCCTTGGTGATGCGATCTCGGAGTTAAGATACAATGCACCGTATCTCCTAAAAAAGTCGATATTCATAATGCATATCACGGTATCGTTACAAGCATAATTTTGACGAGTTGTTAATTTCGCAATGTCATTTTCTTCTTTATTATGCGTGAAGTTCTTTGCCGCAGTGCGGCAGGTTGGTATGCAACTCATCGCAACATTTGATCTCGATAACATTTTAATTAAAAAAGCATTACTGACGTCATTTTGTGGGCTTATACAATCAGTCAAATTTACACAAGCTCTTTGCATTGTATACGACTTTGACTTGTCTTTGTCAAATTCCTCGACCCTATCAGCAGAGTCTTAAAGTGTCAATAGGTATGCATATGAATGAAATATTGAAGTACTTGTGAAAATGGTGGCAACTTTCGCAACATACAACCAAAAGTAGGGGAGAGAACTCTAGCTTGATTAGAAATACCCAGTAACGCAAACCGGCGTCGACTCAGATTTACCGTCGCATAATACGCCGACAGATCATAGCCTATGTTCTTCGCTTGAAATCATAGATAAAACAAATTAACTATATTCTGATCTGCCAGCTAATTATGCCACGGTTAATCTGGGTCTACGCTATTCGAAGATGGATACTACTCATAAATGTGGAAATACAGTATTGTACGGTCCTTTGACAGAAACATTGTGCTTTCAATCCAGCTGTGAACAATGGTGAAACTAAAAGGGTGGCAGGGAGTGCAACGGGTTATGTAATTATCTAAACTAAAAATTACTTGTATAATGGGCAAAACATAAATGCAATGCTATAACATGTTTTTCTTTAATGCAAATTGCAGTATATACTCGCTTATAAGTCAGGTTCAAATGCAAACAACATAGACCCTGATCTGCCAGCGCATTATGCGAAGGCAGACTTGGGTATATGCAGTTTGCTGTTGGATCCGACTTATAGGCGAGTACATACGATAGTTCCAATCATAATACAAGGAGAAATAAGCCGAATCATTTATATATTCAATCAGTTTTATTAGTATATGTCAGTCTTTTATATATTCAATCAGTTTTATTAGTATCTGTCAGTCTTTAATAGTAACCTATAAGTAGTAGTATTTGAGTAGCAGAATTTTACCACAAGTCAGGCTTGTAGACGTATTTGAATATCAGCCAGGATATATTTAAATGCTTTCGATTTCCATTGGCAGCAAGAGGCATAACGCTGGTCGTAAAATATTTGATCACCTGGCAAATGACATACATTATACATCGTTACGCACACACACGCGCGCGCGCACACACACGGTTCTTTTATCATGGGAAAATCTAAAGTAACAGAATCATTTCTCTGTTGTACAGAATTAAAGTTATAGGGAAGACAAGTTTTGTATAAATGATTTTTTTTTTACAATTACGATAATTTTATCTTCTTGTCCTTTCGTGAAATAATCGGGAGATATTTTTATGCATATTTCATTATTGAGGCCATTCTCCGTTGCAGATTTGATATAATAGACATTAAATGTTCCACTTTTACCACTGTTGAACTGCATGGTTTCTAGAAACGTCTCGTTGAATCTCCTATAATTTCGAATTGCGGATGTTTCGGGGACGTAGAGTGGTCACCAGGTATAACGATATGAAAAAAGTCATCATTCACTACACCAAACTTTATGGACAAAACATGCAATTCGTATAATAAATTACAATCGGTATTAACGATTTACAAATTGTTCACATACATTGAAAGGAATACCATACCTAGTTAAAGCGCTTCTTTCGAAAGGAACGAAGATGATGATACAAGTAGTGTGATTAAAACGTTTCAACGTTCGAAATAAAATGGAATACTGAAATGATGGTAGATCTCAATTCATCAAATCCTGAACTTTCTTCAGATACTTCACTTGAATAACTTCGTCATATGGTTTACAAACTCTGAAAGAGTAACAAAGAAAGCGTTACAAGGCAATACAAAAATTACGAAAGTCATATGGTTTACAAACTGTGAAAGCGTTACAAGGCAATAAAAAATACGAAAGTCATATTGTGTGCTACGATAATTCTTGTATAAGGACTTAATAAATAGATTCACCGCATCACACAATAGCACGTTGGTCACATGCTCGGATTTTACAACATTATTCGTATTGCGTTCATAGTTGAAGATATCTGGACAGATAATGCAAAATATTGCGAATATAGATTTACAGAAAACAACAGGGAAATGATAGATAACTCAGTATTATTCATATAGAAAGTTCTGGTGCGGCGTGAAATTTAAAACAGTTCGTAAATAAATATATATAGAAATTTCGATAAATTCTAATCCCAGTACTCCCTGTTTACCTTCTCTACAGCTGTATCGTACGATCGTGGTTGTTTAAACCTTGCAAGCACAATAAAAGGAGATGATAAAATGTTGTCTGCTATGATTTTACAGCTAAATAAATATTGCAAAGTGTATATGTGTTTGTAAGCGAAGCCTCGTGTCTTAGACGTAAAGCATAGAGATACAACTCAGAAAGCATGTGGTTCGAAACTCAGAAGAGGCGAAAAAAAATTGTATTGATACCTTTTGAAAACTAACTGTCTGAAATTTCGCTATTGGCAAAATACATCTAGCCTAGTGCTTCTGTAACGCCTTTTTGTTTCCAAAACATATTGCTCAATGTATGCAACGTTAATGTCGTGCACAAAGTCCGTAATGTATTGTATGTCTTTCTGCGTTTTCATGATGTAAGAATTCAGTTGTTTTACAGCGTTAAATATGTACGATGTTGCGATGATGCCAACTTAGACGGTTTGAAATTTATCCAAATTTGTGTATATTGCTTTCTGCAACCTATGTAGTAAAGCCAGTTAAGTTCACATTTATTGCTGTACTATATTAGCACCTATTGATCCGGGGGTATTTTGCTTTTTTTAAAACACACACACACACACAAACAAGGATAGATGAAACATCGGGTCTCCTTCATCCCAGCCGCCTCTATATATTAATTCTTAACATATGTCAACGGTCCAATTAACCAATTAATTCGGCAATAGTCATTCGTTTGCTCACTCTTTGTGAGTTTGTGTGTGTATATATATATATATATATATATATATATATATATATATATATATATATATATATATATATATATATATTGTGAAGCGTCCAATGAATCCGGACATATGTCACTGTGGAGCTTTTTTATCTAGAAAAAGATCTGTTCACCTCTGCATAGTTTCAAACCACAAACCTTCTGATCTTTATCCATTTGCTTCACATTAAGACCACGTGATTTACTAACACACCATGCACGTTATATAATATTTATTTCCCTGTCTTGTTCTTCTACCGATTACTTTTAGTGCTTGCCTCTCAATGCGGATTTTGTGTCTTAACTGCGGATAACAATAAGGATGTTTTGCAAACTATATGTAGTCACCTTGCAATATGATTAACTTCATGCATTTATTTATACTCACAAAAAGGACGTAGAACATGACTACTTATATTTTTCAAAGGCAGTAATGATGATATTGTAACTCGCAAGGGGGTCTCACAAGCGAGCGAATCAAACAACAGCGTGAGTCTAACTTGAGGTCCATGTTTCCCTTATCCCCAAGGACCTTTAGACAACAGTCGTTGTCAACTGAAGGGTTCTTAGACGCACAAATACTACAAATAATTCTCCTCTAATCACTAATGACCAAACAGTCACGAGACCATAGCTTCACACTTGCATGGTTTTTCTTGCTTGTATGACCCATCAGTAAGCCTTTCCAAGTCGAGGATTGGTACTTTACGCCATGCACCATAAAACACAACCTAAACTCCTAATACAAAGAATTATTTCTATGTCAAATTACCAAACACTTGTGCATTAGAATATCCCGAGATTTCCTTATGTTAAGAAATTGGAAAAGGGGGTGGGAGGGGCATTTTAGAAAACTAATCCATGATATCATAAAGTTTCGTGAATACTTTACATTATCATGTTTGCTTCTATAAACTGGCTAATTAATCGGGTTGAGAAATATCGTCCCAACACCGACTCCCCATAATCAAAATATAATCATTAAAATCTAACAAAGCTATAAACGGAGACGTAAATACAAATAGCACATACCATATGTTATTACAGTTACATAGCATCAATACAGGTTTCCCTTAGATCGTACCCTCAATGTAATAAAAACAAGGAGGGACGGTCACCATCTTTGCTTCTTTTTACGGTAAAGTGATATTACAACTAAGTCTCCTTTACAGACTGCGTGTGTGTTGTTTTCACATTTTTCTAATATAAATGAAAGAATTATGCTTCGTTTTAAGCGTTCAAATGATGAATTAAACAATATTATGGTCATATGTTAGAAAAATGCCACTGTGAAAATTATTTGTATCTTGAAAACAAAGAAAGGGGAACGGAAGTTTGCAGCTGGTAAGTGCCTCGTTTACAATGAATGGAATCACCTGCTCACATCTGTCGAAATCTTGCTCTACATCCAGTTACTATTTTTAACTACATTTTTAAACCAATTAGTCTTATTAGAGGATAGCATAATGAAGAAAAAATACAAAACTATTTAACGTCATCATCTATTTATGTATCATCGTCAGGATTATCACCATCATCATCATCATCATCATCATCATCGCCACAGCCACCACCAGTAGTAGTAGCAGTATATCATACCTTCATAATTTACTTGTCCATGTCCTTCCTGATCTGCCTCTCTCAACATTTCCTCCACTTCCACATCGCTTAGTTTCTCTCCCAAAGTGGTCATTACGTGACGCAGTTTCGCCGCACCAATGAAACCGTTTCCGTCCTTGTCAAATACCCTGAAAGCGTCTCTCACTTTCTCATCTAGATCTTTTTTGTGCATTGTCCTTGACATCAGCGGCAGGAATTTTGAAAAATTGATGGTTCCGGTATCTGGAATAATCAATGTCATTTATACCTTATTGACTGTATCCAAAAGATATGCCGAAAAAACTAGGTGTATTTATCATATGAATAAGACGGCAAAGCAAAAGTCTTGTTTATTTTTAAACTATTAAAGAACCGCAATTATAAATGGCATTGTATTCTGTGTATCTCGTCATTTGTATACAGTCTATTTAAACTTTGAACGTCAAGTCTGTCAAAAAGCTAGCATTTTCATGCAACAACAAAAACAAGCAAACAAACAAAAGCAAAATAAAATTGCAATGATTTCGCAATTTGTATCAAAGAAATAAAGAATAAGCAGTAAAGAACGATTTATTGTAAATTCAGAATACAGATTTATCTGACTGTATGTACAGGCTAACAGGTTATCTACTAGTATTTTATAAGTATAAGCCGTGCAGTAGGAAGGTAGGTTTAAAAAAATACCTTCAGCATCTAACTCCGTAATGCACTCCTGTATATAGCCCTCTGATGGACAAAGGCCAAGCGATCTCATTACCGATCCCAAGTCTTTACTTGTAATAACTCCGTCGCCATTTTTATCAAACAGTCCGAATACTTCTTTGATTTCTAAAAATACATGTAAGGCAGTGTAGATAACATTTAGTAGAAAGAAATAATTTAAAATATGAATTTACAACAATAATAATAATAATTTATTATGAGAGGTCTCATTTTGAACATTAAGCCTTTCCTTTGGTATAATTCTTGCACCTTATGTTTTTGTTTTTGATTATTTTCTAATCAAAATTAACTTATTATTTCTGCTTTTTGCCAGGTCTCACTGATGGCCGTGGTAAGGCTCCTATTATCACCCTCCCCCTTTCCGGGACGGGGGCTGGTAATGAAAAAAAATCGGCCCCTCTTTTGCTGAAAAAAAGCAAACTATACGTTTTTGGAACCTTATCCGCTGTATATGTTCCATATGATCTTACGAAGAAAATCTACCCTAGATGAGGTGAGACCAAAATATTCTGGGTAAAATGAAAATGCCAGACACCCCCCCCCCCCCCCCAAAAAAAAAAAAAAAAAAAAAATTTGAATCCATAATTTTATCATCGGCGTCATTCCGGGTATTAACCAGTCAGAGGTCACTATTCCTTCATTTGACCAGGTGATTGACTCGCCATTTATTCTTACAGCTCTTAACTTTGACAGTATATACAAACATTAAACTGCTCTGTTTTATTTAAAGAGACATATGTATCACATCACAGCCTAACATAATCCATTCACAAAATTTTCTAAGCTTTATTTTTAAATAATTGCAATTGTTTACCAAGCTACTGTAACAAGCATTTGGATTGGCTAAAATTGCACCATGTGAAGCAGAAAACTTGAAGTTATTAGATCATAACACCAAAATGGAACTACTTTCACTATGAGTTTTCCAGGTTTCATTTTTTATCGAGATAGCCACATAAAGTTTAATGGTTAACGATCCTATCACGCGCTGCTAAATTTGCGGAACAATTAACAAAGACTGTCGATTTAAATATCTCTAAAATGACGTATCAGTGTACACGTGTAAATCAGCACGGTTTATATATTCCCCCGATGAAGTATTGACTTGTGTATTCATACGCCCTTCTTGTGTACTTTGACAATATTTGTAAACAATGGTTACATTATAGCTCTGCCATTTATTTTTTGATGTTCGTTATTAGTTTTTGTTTGTAATTATACCAATTTAACGTTATATTTAATAGTATTCATGAAGGCATTAAGCTAAAAATTGATTACACGCTATGCATGAACCTCCCTCGCTTGACTAAGACCGTTCATACAACGTGTTGTCGAATTTTAAGCTTCATGAGTTAATGAATCCTGTAAAATATGAAGTTCAGTTCTTAATAACACGTAATCTAAGGTTAAACGTTCTGGCATAGGCCTGTAAATAATGTCTGAGTAATGTTTTCACCGACCGAAACAAAATTCTAACCCGTCTGCTAAAGTTATGGATGTCAAAGTCATTTCAAGATTTTCAAACAAAGAGTATTGCTGCAATTAGAATTTACTATTAATCATGAATAAAGCTCTTTTTTATGTGCAACAGGAAAAGGAGTTATTGGTCCAAACACATTACTAAAAATGCTTCAAATGCGAGACATTCTTACCTTCTATTTGTTCATCACTCAATGTCTCCTTCTGCTCCTGCAGCAAATATATATATATAGACTCATGTAGCATATATGTATGTATATATACACACATGTATGTATGTATATATATACACACATGTATATATATACATGTATGTATTATATATATATATATATATATATATATATATATATATATATATATATATATATATATAATCCTTTTCTTATTCATAGTGTTGCATTCTTTATCTACAATTTGCTTCGCTAACAAGAAGACGCATACAGTATCCAGTAAAAACACAATATGTATATGTGCGCTTCAGGTGATAGATTTTGTCTTCGTATATATTATTGTATAATGGGCCTGTGACGTAGATCACCAATTAAAGAATCTTTCGTTGAAAATACGCTTAATATACATGTATACATAGAAATATATAGTATCTAATAAATGTGGTTTATGACAAACAACATGTCACAGAGTAAATCAGTATTGGTTAAAAAAATATCAAGATTGAAATTAAAGTAGTTTAGTACTTACCATCCTGCATATATTGTCAGTTATATATAGGTGATCAGGTGACGTACAGGTTGGAACATTTTCACTTAAAAATCTGTGTACGTCAAAATGTTTTAATATTGAAAAATATATCCTTATACTGTGAATAGACACATAGAGTGAAATATCCATATTTAATCATACACCTATGGAGTGGTTGACGAGGCATGGCTTTTCTTTCCAGTTCTATCCACCGTATAGTAATTGAATTACAGCAAGTTCCATTGAAAGCGGGGTATCAAGGGTGTTCAGATGTAAAATGACCATGACACAAATAAGTAGGGATACGCTTGATGAAATAGATGCTCATTCATTTTTAAATCAGCAATTTTAATATCTCCAAGCGTCGAGTTGATAATCCCCATGGGTAGGGTAAAATAATATGTACTAAATTTATGTATGTTCATAAAACAGTACCGATCTGGAAAAATTGAATTTATTATTTTAAATCTTGTTGGTTCACGGAAAAACTCAGATATATAAAAAAAATAAAAGAGAGATATATGAAGAGATGGATAGACACATATACTGACTGTCAGACCAGAACAGAACATTACAGTCTGCAAGTAATTTAACTATAAACTCGATGATAAATGACTAGTTTACCGCAGTATGTCAAACACAGACTTAAAAGCATGATGCAATATCACGCTTAATTTTTACTCTGAAATTTGTGATTGAATAGTTGATAGATAAATGCGGAGAGAAAAAAATGTATGCCCGTTTTTTAATGCCTGAATATTATGAGCACTCATTCTTTGCAAGTTTTCTGACAGTATATCAATGTCATAGTTTTGGTAGGATAGTTAGACAGACAGACGGACAAATAGATAGATAGAGATAGACAAATAGAGACAGGCAGACACACAAAAGTGAACTAGCAATATAGGCTACCGGCCGATAGTACCAATGATAATATCACAAAATATACAAATTATGGAAAACAATTAAACAGCATGTACAACCTATCCTAACGTGAAGAAAAAAATTCACATTACACAATTTCACATTGGTATAACCCAAAGAGGAAAAAGATCAACTATACAAACAGTATTAATAATAAAATTTTCTATTGCATTATCTTTTCTTTTGAATGCAAGGAAGACATATTGCGTAAGCTGGGAGAATAATGCTGAGTTTCTGGACTGCATCAATGTATAAAATGTGTCGACGCTTTGACTATTGTTACTGAAAATCCCTGGTACGTATCTATTACAGGTATGAAGTTCCCGGTATGTATCTTTTACGGGTATAAAAGTCCTTGGTATGTAATCTGTTACGGGTATGAAGTCCTTGGTATGTATCTATTACAAGTATGAAGTCCCTGGTATGTTCCTATTACGGGTATGATGTCCTTGGTATGTATATATTACAGGTATGAAGTCCCTGGTATGTACCTATTACGGGTATGAAGTCGTTTGTATGTATATATTACAGATATGAAGTCTCTGATATGTTCTTATTATGGGTATGAAGTCCTTGGTATGTACCTATTACAGATATGAAGTCCTTGGTATGTACCTATTACGGGTATGAAGTCCTTGGTATGTATCTACTACAGATATGAAGTCCCTGGTATGTTCCTATTACGGGTATGAAGTCCTTGGTATGTACCTATTACAGGTATGAAGTCCTTGGTGTGTACCTATTACGGGTATGAAGTCCTTGGTATGTACATATTACAGGTATGAAGTCCTTGGTATGTACCTATTACAGGTATGAAGTCCTTGGTATGTGCCTATTACGGGTATGAAGTCCTTGCTATGTATCTATTATAGGTATTAAGTCTTTGGTATGTACCTATTACGGGTATGAAGTCCTTGGTATATATCTATTACGAGTATAAAAGTCCTTGGTATGTACCTATTACGGGTATGAAGTCCTTGGTATGTATATATTACAGATATGAAGTCCCTGGTATGTTCCTATTACGGGTATGAAGTCCTTGGTATGAATCTATTACAGGTATGAAGTCCTTGGTATGTTCCTATTGTTACGACTCTATGGTCTAGAAAAATGTAACAGAAAGAAAGTGAAACCAACAAATCAAGTAAAAATCAACAAGCAATTTATTTCTAGATAATTAAGATGAAAAATCAAAAAAGACACTTACAGTAATGTGTATTAAAATGCAAATAATCCAATAAGAATTAGTGTCCTAATCACAAGTCCTAAATATAGAATGTTCCGAATTTACAGCTGTATCCTTGAATGTTATGATGTGCCAATGGTCTTCAAAGTCCTGATGTACTAGTAGTCTTTAATGTGCTGATGTCAAAATGAAGTACTCCAAAATATCTCTGAATAAGTTCACATAAATCCCAAAATCATCGATTAAAAATCAAAAATCCAAAAGTTTATGAGCACTTATAATCCAAAGAATATTTTAAATAATTCCTCTCTTAGAATTTGGAATGACTTTCCACAACTGTAATAGCTCTTTACAAGACTGATAGTAATGTCGAAACTGAAAAACTGTCCACTGAACATGGTATATATAAAGATTGGTCACATGACAGAATGTTCTAGAATATGTGTCATCTTAATGGAATTTTACTTGTATGGACATGACTTTGAACACATAACTCTAACGATTTTCCAGTTTTATCTGTAAACAAAATCAACCTTGACCTCAAATTGAGAAAACATTGTTTATCAAAACTATCCTTTAGCTCAAATTTGAAGTAAACAACCTAATTCAAGGACACTAGTTAAACATGTTTTTCTGATAAACAATATTAAGATTTAAGCAAATATTAAAGTCAAGAAACATTTATAATTTCCTAAAATATCTATAATATTATATAAACATCATACATAACACTATTACGGGTATGAAGTCCTTGGTATGTACCTATTATAGGTATTAAGTCCTTGGTATGTATCTATTATAGGTATTAAGTCTTTGGTATGTATCTATTATAGGTATTTAGTCCTTGGTATGTATCTATTATAGGTATTAAATCCTTGGTATGTATCTATTATAGGTATTAAGTCTTTGGTATGTATCTATTACAGGTATGAAGTTCTTGGTATGTATCTATTATAGGTATTAAGTCCTTGGTATGTATCTACTATAGGTATTAAGTCTTTGATATGTATCTATTATAGGTATTAAGTCCTTGGTATGTACCTATTATAGGTATTAAGTCCTTGGTATGTATCTATTATAGGTATTAAGTCTTTGGTATGTATTTATTATAGGTATTAAGTCCTTGGTACGTATCTATTATAGGTATTAAATCTTTGGTATGTATCTATTATAGGTATTAAGTCCTTGGTATGTACCTATTATAGGTATTAAGTCCTTGGTATGTATCTATTATAGGTATTAAGTCTTTGGTATGTATCTATTATAGGTATTAAGTCCTTGGTATGTATCTATTATAGGTATTAAGTCTTTGGTATCAATCTATTACAGGTATGAAGTTCTTGGTATGTATCTATTACAGGTATGAAGTCATTGGTATGTTCCTATTACAGGTATGAAGTCCGTGGTATGTACCTATTACAGGTATGAAGTTCTTGGTATGTATCTATTATAGGTATTGTTACGGAATTATGTATCATTTTGTTTTTAAATAATGGTATAGATTTATGATCTCTGCATAATAGTCTAACAGCTGTCGTCTTGCAGAAAGTACATATACGGTACATATGACCCAATACATTGGCTACTAGGAAAATCAATAATTCTGTTGAAGCCTTAGTCATCTCACGTGATCCCGCGCGTGAGGGTTTGAACTTTTGCACTTTTGGCCTGAATTCCATGTTCAATCGGAAGTCAATACGTTGTTGACTTGTAATAACGTCAGTGCACAGGTACTTTAGCGGTGTCATGTATAACCTAGTTTTTGATTGGTTCGGAGAAGGTTGTTTTCTAGAAAGATTGAATTGCTTTTAAGTCGCAATACAAGGAATGATTTATTTTGTTGACCAGAAGTTAGAATAAGATCGTAGTAACTAGATGTTGATTTGAGACGTAGAATAATTGGGTTTTTATTTTGATTTGCGCAGTCAGAGACTATAAATAAGATGTAATCGCAACGTTCGTCATTCTTCTATAGTACGTTCAGCCTGAGAGGTCATAAACGAGATTGGTTCATTTTGTGTGCGATACTCCGCTTCAGAGATTATTATACAATACATTCTGGATTTAGTACTGCTACTTTAACTTTGAGAATTATACAGCTCCGTTGGAATTATCGGAAACATTTCTAGAACTTGTGTGATATTCCATATTCACAATTATTATTTGGAATTAATAATTTTTGGATATAACTGATTCTTGTTAGTACATCAACACTTTACTGGTTTCATTCGGAACGTTCTTCATTTGGAAGACTCTTCATTCGGAATAATTTGGATTAACTTCCGGATCAGTGAACTTTAGAACAATTTAGGACTTTTAAGGATATTCTATACTGTAAGTTATTTTTAATTCTTTCACTTTGATTGTTTGTTTAAATATTTTAATATTTTAGGAAATTAAATATTTGTGTTTTAAATCTTGAAAGCTTGTTTGAGTCTTTTCTTTTGTTACATTACCCCTAGTCGTAACAGTATGGAGCATTGTAAAATAAAAAATGATAATCATCCTCTATTTGGGCTTTGGTTGATTTTTGGTTGCATGCTGATTTGTCTTCCTTTCTCTACAGCATTGATCTCGCACCAACTTATTAAACGTTCATTGAAAAAACTGGTAACATTTTTGTAGTAAACATGTATAACACATATGCCTCTGTAATTATTAGGGTCGTCAAAAGTGCCTTTGTTATACAATGGACCGACAACGTTTTCACTCAGTTGTTTTGGGAAAAACATATGAAGTAAAAAAAATCTTTATATAGTCTGACTAAAAAAGGGAAAATCGGTGTAAAAGTGGTCGTTATCAGATTAGATACGATACCGTCTGGTCCACCTGACTAAGAAAGGGCAAATCGGTGTAAAAGTGGTCTTTATCATTTTAGATACGATACCGTCTGGTTCACCTGATTAAGAAAGGGCAAATCGGTGTAAAAGTGGTCTTTATCATTTTAGATACGATACCGTCTGGTTCACCTGATTAAGAAAGGGCAAATCGGTGTAAAAGTTGTCTTTATCATTTTAGATACGATATCGTCTGGTCAACCTGACTAAGAAAGGGCAAATCGGTGTAAAAGTTGTCTTTATCATTTTAGATACGATACCGTCTGGTCCACCTGATTTTCCTGACTTTCGATCTCTAGAACTAAAACTTCAGAAATATATTTTTGAAAAATGTCATCCGGAGTATCAATGACAAAATCAAAGTTATCGCCACGTTCTAAGTCTGCTTAATTTAGTAATGGTATTTAAATGCTTATAATATTGAATACATTTTATCTTAACATTTATCTTTTTTTTAACCAGCATGTGTCTGTTTATTTAACTTCCAAAGCTTTTGTAAGGTAAGATCTTGACTCAGTCTTATTTTCAATTGGATGCTTGACGGAACTACCAAAGCTAAATTTAAAATGAGATGACAGCTCTTGCTTTTTCAAAAGATCACACGGTTTTTCCCACCAAGGTGGCTGGGTCTTCATATCTTCGTGAAATTTTGACATCTTCTTTCGGGCTGATTTCTTATATATTTCAATGGCACATTGTAGAACGTTATCAATTCCTCGCAATAAAGCTTCATTAAAATTAAACTGGAAAGATGGAAATTTATTTTGAAATGAATTTAGAAAGTCCTGTATCTCATTATCATTCAAGAGCATGAAACCTAATTCAGACAGACAGATAGATAGATAGATAGAAAAGTGGTCGGACTTCCTTAATCTGGGGTATTCTATTAATTGAACTGACGAGCCGACATCCTAGACTTTTTAACCATATAGACGACAGAAAGACAAATTGAGTGACGGACAGATCGATCGATGAGTAGACAGATAGAGTCTGACAAGCTACCTATGTCGTGGACATGTACGCATGAATGCTAAATTTGGGCCTGTCTCATGTACAAAAGAGTAATACGAATAATTTTGAAATGTGGTGGTTCCCCCCCCCCTCTCTCTCTCTCTCTCTCTCTCTCTCTCTCTCTCTCTCTCTCTCTCAGTAATCAGTCATTAATATGTTTTCATTCAAAGTTTTGGATCAAATGCGTATTGAATGCATCATACGCAAAAAATGAATAGTGCGCATTTTTATCGTTGCTTTTATACGCTTGTAAGAAATAATAGAACCAACCATTAGTAATATTAATAACCACGCCCTCGACATATCATGTTTGTCAAGCGATAGATAGATAGATAGATAGATAGATAGATAGATAGATAGATAGATAGATAGATAGATAGACAGATAGATAGATGGACGGATGGATGGATAGATAGATTTCATTTGATACAAAAATATTACAGAAGGCAAGTTTTACTTGAAAAAAATTTATTGCGTCATAACACATCTCTTAGTAACAACAATGTACCATATAGGGTATATATTTAACAAACATGCTTCATCAATTGAAGAAGTATTAACATTTAAATTTTAGACCATACGCTGTAATCATCAATAGACTTCTGCGACTGAGTTTTCACGTCATTTAACTTCAGAGAACGACCTTTATGAGCACTACGCAATGGGTTGATATATGGATATCACTTACTAAATGAGGTCGAAATAGAAGCTTCCAGACCTGATTCAAAACCGAAACAAGTTAATATCAACAGATTTAAAAAATAATAAAGACATGACTAACAAGTAAATGATACTGGTGTAATCCAATGAGTGTACTTAGTATCCGAAAATGCTGAAGTGCCAGGAAACTGATGTAAAATCTGCTTTAGATTTATGAAAATACATGTTATTCAAGTGAAATAAAATATAATTTGGAGCATTTCTCTCGCCCCCCCCCCACACACAAAAAGATGTTTTTCACTGTAATTTGCAGCGCATTACTTGGTGCCCATCATCTTCAAGAATTCTGTAATATAGAAGGAGAATTGAAACCAAATTAATGTTGACTGAATGCACTAATGTTGACTGAATGCACTAATGTTGACTGAATGCACTAATGTAGACTGAATGCACTAATGTAGACTGAATGCACTAATGTAGACTGAATGCACTAATGTAGACTGAATGCACTAATGTAGACTGAATGCACTAATGTAGACTGAATGCACTAAATGTAGACTGAATGCACTAATGTAGACTGAATGCACTAATGTAGACTGAATGCACTAATGTAGACTGAATGCACTAATGTAGACTGAATGCACTAAATGTAGACTGAATGCACTAAATGTAGACTGAATGCACTAATGTAGACTGAATGCACTAATGTAGACTGAATGCACTAATGTAGACTGAATGCACTAATGTAGACTGAATGCACTAAATGTAGACTGAATGCACTAATGTAGACTGAATGCACTAAATGTAGACTGAATGCACTAATGTAGACTGAATGCACTAATGTAGACTGAATGCACTAATGTAGACTGAATGCACTAAATGTAGACTGAATGCACTAATGTAGACTGAATGCACTAATGTAGACTGAATGCACTAATGTAGACTGAATGCACTAATGTAGACTGAATGCACTAAATGTAGACTGAATGCACTAATGTAGACTGAATGCACTAATGTAGACTGAATGCACTAATGTAGACTGAATGCACTAATGTAGACTGAATGCACTAAATGTAGACTGAATGCACTAATGTAGACTGAATGCACTAATGTAGACTGAATGCACTAATGTAGACTGAATGCACTAATGTAGACTGAATGCACTAATGTAGACTGAATGCACTAAATGTAGACTGAATGCACTAAATGTAGACTGAATGCACTAATGTAGACTGAATGCACTAATGTAGACTGAATGCACTAATGTAGACTGAATGCACTAATGTAGACTGAATGCACTAAATGTAGACTGAATGCACTAATGTAGACTGAATGCACTAATGTAGACTGAATGCACTAATGTAGACTGAATGCACTAATGTAGACTGAATGCACTAATGTAGACTGAATGCACTAAATGTAGACTGAATGCACTAATGTAGACTGAATGCACTAAATGTAGACTGAATGCACTAATGTAGACTGAATGCACTAATGTAAACTGAATGCACTAAATGTAGACTGAATGCACTAATGTAGACTGAATGCACTAATGTAGACTGAATGCACTAATGTAGACTGAATGCACTAATGTAGACTGAATGCACTAAATGTAGACTGAATGCACTAATGTAGACTGAATGCACTAATGTAGACTGAATGCACTAATGTAGACTGAATGCACTAATGTAGACTGAATGCACTAATGTAGACTGAATGCACTAAATGTAGACTGAATGCACTAATGTAGACTGAATGCACTAATGTAGACTGAATGCACTAATGTAGACTGAATGCACTAATGTAGACTGAATGCACTAATGTAGACTGAATGCACTAATGTAGACTGAATGCACTAATGTAGACTGAATGCACTAAATGTAGACTGAATGCACTAATGTAGACTGAATGCACTAATGTAGACTGAATGCACTAAATGTAGACTGAATGCACTAATGTAGACTGAATGCACTAATGTAGACTGAATGCACTAATGTAGTCTGAATGCACTAATGTAGACTGAATGCACTAATGTAGACTGAATGCACTAATGTAGACTGAATGCACTAATGTAGACTGAATGCACTAATGTAGACTGAATGCACTAAATGTAGACTGAATGCACTAAATGTAGACTGAATGCACTAATGTAGACTGAATGCACTAATGTAGACTGAATGCACTAAATGTAGACTGAATGCACTAATGTAGACTGAATTCACTAATGTAGACTGAATGCACTAATGTAGACTGAATGCACTAATGTAGACTGAATGCACTAATGTAGACTGAATGCGCTAATGTTGACTGAATGCGCTAATGTTGACTGAATGCACTAATGTAGACTGAATGCACTAATGTAGACTGAATGCACTAATGTAGACTGAATGCACTAATGTAGACTGAATGCACTAATGTTGATTGAATGCGCTAATGTAGACTGATAAACAATGAGAGAACATACACAAATGTTTATTCGACTTATGTGAAAGTGAAATTAAAGTGCATAATTGACTCCACTATGATTAAAGCATCTTATTATTACATAATTGGAAAATATTTTACGTAATTAGGGATGGCTAATTGTTCTGACAGACCGTTTTCTTTCGGGATTTATCCCAACAGTTTTCCGTTTTTCAGTTGCTTACTGTAAAATACAAGGGGTATTTTAAAAGTTCTTAATATTTTTTAAAAAATTTTCGTTTCTTTGAACCTGTCAATAAATTTATTGCCGATTGATAGGCAAGAAACAAACAAAAAGTTATATAAAATGATCCCCAGCTGAACGTGCAGCACTCCGGACACCTGTAAATATATGCGTGTCACATAACATAGGTAAACGACAGTGACGTTGAAATTTTGTCGAAGGAGAACAATTCTGCAACTGAGCAAAGAACATACTGTAAAATCCGGGCGCTCTTGTGTTGCTTTCCGACTGATATCAAGACCGACTTGGATAAAGTTAACGGATGAAATTCTCTGTCATATCCTACAATTTTGAGGCGGTCTCATTGTTTTGAAGCTGGTCGCGAATCCATGGAAGATGAACCACGTTCTGTAAGACCGTTGTCTGCGATTGGTGAGCGGGAAGTGGCTGCTGTGAAGGGGCCAAAATATAAAAATGCTTGATACACAGTGAAAGATCTTTCTATTATCACGGGCATTCATTCGTCAGCTGTTTTCAATATACTGAAGAATCATTTGAAGCTCAAAAGGTTTCTGCAAGATGGATCCCGCATTTGTTGAAGCGGATCAAAAACAGCCCCCTGTTGAAATAGCCAAACAGCTACTCGCCAAGTACGAAAAGAGTGAGCTGCTATATTTGAATGAGATTGTCACAGGTGACGAAACATGGATTTACTTTTTTGAACCCGACTCAAGAGAAAATAATAAAATTTGGATCGGTGAAAACGAGCAGAGACCACAAATTGTTCGACGTAGTCGGACTTTCTAGAGAGTACATTATTTTTCGATGCAAAAGGATCGGTAGTCAAGTTACCTGTGACTGACCCTTCTAGTGTCACTGAACATTTGTATGCCTCCAAAGTGTTGCCAAAAGTTGTGGAACACTATCGAACAATCCTTCCGCGCACCTGTACCCGAGGTATGTACTCCATGACAATGCACCGGCGCAAAAATCCGCCATCGTGACAGACTATCTGAAGGAGCATAGCATCCAAACTTTGCCACAGCCTCCATACAGCCCTGATTTAGCTCCAAGTGATTTTTGGTTGAATCCCGTTATCAAAGATTCTCTGAGGGGCAGACGATTTGAAAGTGTCCATGCGGTAGGAAGTGAAGTTTTCCTGTGTACAAACAAAATACTAAAGAGTGAATACAAAATAGCATGTAATAATTGCACCATCAGACTGAGAAAATTTGTGGACGTGCATGGGAAATGATTTGCAGGGATGCACTGACGTACTGTGTACTAGTAAAGAACTTTGTTGAACAACGCACTAATTTTCAGAACTTGTAAAATACCCCTCGTAGATGCAAATTACAGGTCGACAACGTCATTGTGAACCACGTTTATCAACAAAGACGAGTTCATGTCAGCAAAGATTGGGGACATAGATTGGTTCACGTGAATACTAAATGATTTAATGGTTAAAATATACACGTTATCAGCATATCCAATGGCATGCAGTAGTACTGTACTATATTCAGCATACACGGAAGATGACTATTGCAGATACGTAATATGGCTATCGTCAGAACCCAAGTTCAAGTGGGGTGATCCAAATATGAGTTTCCGGATGTGACAAAATATTTTTGTCTGACGAAAGTTTTACTAACTTAGATAACGGTCGACTTCTTGTAACTAGAACTGATGTCTGCAATGTACTGACTCAACAGTCCTTTCACTCATATGTAATACCATTAATAACGATAGAAGCATCGATATTTATTAATTGTTATACTCTGTGCAAGGGATAATTCAGCCCTGACAACTGAAACAATGCCCCTCCTTGCAGCACGGCAAAATCGCGGCTATGTTTGACCTTTAGATAACAGTGTTTGGATTGAAATAAAAAATATTTATATGGGATTTTATGTAAATGGTATAACTGATACATTCCAAGAAGTATTCTATTCTGAGAGAAACTGATCATCAAAGTGCTCTGATATTTAAAAAAAAGGCGATAAGAGCAAAGGCATATAAAAACAGAGTCACATGATGTAGATTTAATCTGAGACTCAGCTGGGAAAATTTATTTCTACATTGATAGTGTCTCCTTATATAGAAATATAAACACGTTAATTCTCCGCAACTTTGAAAATACTGATGGAAGATATACTGTAATCACCAACAGCAAGGAACATATAATCATATAATGTTTAATTTATTTTCATTCAGAACTTTGACACATGACTGAGACTGTGTAATAATAATAATAATAATAATAATAATAATAATAATAATAATAATAACCTTCATAACAGACTTGACCATCCCCATCCATATCTACCTCCTTAATCATCTCTTCTACCTCTTCGTCAGTCAGTTTCTCCCCGAGATTGTTCATCACGTGACGCAACTCCGCCACACTGATGAACCCATTTCCATCCCTGTCAAACGTCTTGAAAGCTTCTTTCAGCTCTTTCTCTTTATTGCCATCTCCACTATTCTTCGCCATCATCATTAGGAATTCTGAGAAGTCTATGGTTCCGTTCCCTAAATATGCATATATAGACACTGAAGTATTTATTTATTTATTTATTTATTTACATGCATGAGTACTTTATTGTTTGCTTGCTTAATTTTCATAAATAAAATGTATCCCACTTAATTACAAGAAGTTTTAAGTACTTAATGAATACGATCATGAAATAATCAGAGGTACAATATCTAACCTTCGCTAAACAAGCGATTACAGTTTGATGGGCCAACACGTATGACGGAGGGGCTGAGAGATGTTTGCGCTCTAACCATAGGTGTTTGTTTTGTGTAAGAATTAAAGAAACAGAAACATGTTCTTCTTCGCACGAGAAAACTGTTAGTGAACACCGAAGATGGCGACCTTTTGCCCGCCATCTTGCTTTACTACAAATGGCAGCACTATAATGTTTCGTATAAATTGTTTATTACAGAAATATCCATACTATATGTACATGGATCCCTCTCGTTATTTACAGTTGTGTCAAAAATTTCATGTTGCGTGTACAAGGGGAAATTCTAGTACAGAAACACAAGCTGGATTCGAGATTAAGATTCGGTCTAATATGTGCATGAGCGGCTGCCCATTTTCCCCTAGCTCTGTTTCTACTCGTTTTTAGAACTTTTCAAAGTGAGTGATTTTCGGGATTAATGTAGGCTAACTGCTCACAACGATCACACAGATGTGTAAAAGGGACTATTTACGTATTTTTAAAGAATTTTAAAATGGACAGTTCGAGGGTAAACATGTAAGCTTTAAATATTAGTAGTTCCGATAAATCTATGACCTTACTGTTAATTGCACAACTGTAAAGAGCACCATGGCAAAGATTTAGTATTGAGCAGATGACAAACTTTACTTGTTGGGACTTCATTTGTCTCGTTGTAAATGTTCGCTGACAACTTCGTCACACTTCCGGTGCTCGTTAGGCCGCAGAAAACTAGCATCCTCCATTTTAGTGAAAGTACTGAATCTCTGTACTTTTCTCTCATGATGCACCGCGCTCATCAGTCTAGTTCCCAACTTCGCATGCTCTATGCTACTTACTCCGCTACACGACTAACTAATAGAGAGACACAGATTTTACTAGTTACCGAGTTATAATATTGGCATGCCAATTTAGGCCGGGCATCAGCGAAATTGTTAATGTTGATAC
Organism: Margaritifera margaritifera; assembly: GCA_029931535.1. Classification (NCBI taxonomy): domain Eukaryota; kingdom Metazoa; phylum Mollusca; class Bivalvia; order Unionida; family Margaritiferidae; genus Margaritifera; species Margaritifera margaritifera. The sequence goes on along the minus strand of JAQPZY010001690.1, from coordinate 5,728,153 downwards.
ATGCGTATTAGTTCAGGGAACACAGAAAGAAATGAATGGGCATGTGCTGCTTTGAGAACAACTGGGTTGTACATTTGCCTTTATGGTGTGTGTGACCTGTAATGCTACCTTCACCTCAAGTTAGGGAAATGTACATGATGATTATATTTTTTACACCTGTGGTTCAATATCCATAAGAATTTTACCTTTTTCCATGTAAGAAAATCTGCTGGTATTGCTTGTAATAAACGGCAAAATTCTTTGAAGCCATCTTAAGTTATTTAATATGGAAGCACATTGTGTTTGGATACTGGGCCGTCGCAAGTTTCCGCTGGACGAAAGGGCGCCCTGGGCGAGCGTCACCTTTTTGCGCTTCTCATTTGGAAAAAATACCGTAAATTCCGCGAAACGGCGCCCAACGGACTTGGCGCCCCGGGCGGTCGCCCGTACCGTCCCCCCCCCCCCCCCAACCCTTACGACGGCCCAGTTTGGATATTATCTTCTTGGATGCATTACTAATTATATGCCCAATTTCAATGACATCGAGAGATTCTAGGTATTATATTCCTAAATGTATGCTCAATTTGAATGATATCGAGAGATTCTAGGTATAATATTCCTAAATGTATGCCCAATTTGAATAATATCTAGGTATAATATTCCTAAATATATGCCCAATTTCAATGATATCGAGAGATTCTAGGTATGATTTTCAACTTAGTATTTCTTTTCTAAGTACAGCTTTTGTGCTCTGACAGTTCCGTGACAATGGGGTCATGTCTGAGCTAAATGAGTGAACTTTCTGAACCGAGCAATGATTGCTATTCGATCACATGGTTACTTAACTCGCACTCGCAACTCTTGTTGATATATCACATGTATCTAGAAAGGGTTAATTTTGGGAATTTAAGTACTGTAGGTCGTCATATTAGCCAGTCGGAATATATACTTCCCAAGCGGATCTCTCCATCATAAATCTTTCCTCAACATTTCGAGTAATGAATCTTACTCCAGACTTGCAACTATTACTCGAAATATATAAATGCAGCCTTTTGGTAGGTCAAAATGTTTTTGAGTAAGAGTCCTAACAAGTTTTATGACGGAGGGGCCTGAGCTTTTTGGCCTTTCCAAACATCTGCATTAAAGCTATATATTATGGGCACTGATGCCATCTGATCTCTCTCTCTCTCTCTCTCTCTCTCTCTCTCTCTCTCTCTCTCTCTCTCTCTCTCTCTCTCTCTCTCTCTCTGTGCATCATTAGACTTGGCGAAATTAATACGCTTCATGAATAAGTGTCATTTGGAAAAGGCGGAGGAGATACGACAATTTTTTCATTTCATTAGAGACCCTGCCATATGCATACTGTGTATTTATACTAATCTGTACAATTTACCATCACAGTCGACTTCTCTGATTATGTTCTGCAGTTCAGCTTCCGTCAGTTTTCGCCCCAAAGACCCCATGACCGTACCTAGCTCCTTCGTCGAGATGAAACCATCACCATCTTTATCGAAAATGTTGAACTCCTCTCTGAGTTCTAATGACAAAAGAAAGTTAGTCGGCGTGAATTTAATATATTTAAAAAGCTATAAACCACATCTTGTAGCAAGTATTATTTTCTTTAAGGTGTATATTCCGTATAACAAGTACCATTAGTACACGACTCTAAGTATTTAGGTTCTTGCCTGGAAGGCAGTAAAAATGTATTTTTCCCGTATTTAGGAGGAATTGAAACTGAATGAAAATATAAATTTGAAGTTTTAAATTGTTTACTTTCTAATTTAGTCAACAAAATAAACAAAACTTTGACTGCCCATGAAGCTAGAAGTTGCACTCCTCACGGAATCCTGATGCCGCCACAGCGATACCCAATCCCGTGCGCCTTTTGTTCAACTAGGGCTTGTTTTGGCGAATGTGACTTGTAAAATGTTTCAACTTTGGCCGGTGTTCGGCCGTTTTAGCGACCTTGATTATGATAAAATTACGTCATAGTTCCGACCAAAGTGTAATCAGGCCTTGATCTTGGTTGTGAAAACGTACCAAGACGATCGACAAGTGAGCGTTCCTGTACATAATATGTTGACTTTTTTACGTTATAATTAAAACAAAAAAATTGGATTAGGTTAGAAATACCATTTATGAAAATGTCTTTCCTGTCGTAGTTCTCTGACAATGAAAAACATGTTTGGATCACGAAATTCCGGTCATAACTAACTCTTGGCCAAAGAGTAAAATTCATGAATACAATTTTTCTTTCTGTTTTTCTTCCGAGTACTCGCTCTGTCTTACGCTCTACTCAGGTCCATGACCATATGTGACAATTTTTTTTCTGTTTTAATTAGGGGTACAGGCTCTGTCTTACGCTCTACACCGATCCACAACTAAATGTGACAAAAAAAATTCTGTTTTAATAAGGGGTACAGGTTCTGTCTTACGTTCTACACCGGTCCACGACTCAATGTGACAATTTTTTTTTTGTTTTAATTGGGAGTACAGGATATGTTTTACGCTCTACAAAGGTCCACGACTAAAACTTTTCGTTACGATTGTAATAATCTGCCCATGATCGCAATAAATTTCAATAGAAGTTGCCAAGAAAAAAACAAGAATCTTATCCATCGAGAACAAGTTTCAAAACCTGAACCTTTTTTTATTAATTTTTTTATTTATTGTGTGTGTGTGTGTTCGCAAGTTATACGTGAAAATGTTGCTTTACCAACTTTTAATTATCAGGAACCATATATAAGCTTTGGCAAAAGACGTTTTGCTATTTAAAACCGGCACAACTTAGTTTTGTTAAGTGCTAAAATAAACAGTTTGAGAAATTTTGATCAAGCTTACCAGCTATTTGGTGATCGGTAAGTTCTGCGGTGGAAAACCTTTCTGCCTGCAATAAGAATGAGTTGGATGCAATGGTCCATGATTAGAATTCAAAAGAGAATATTATTCGTTGATAAGACATTATCTGCACATTTTCACACCAAAAAAAGAGAAATTTAAAAATTTCTCATTCACTTACTGATAATAAGTTACGCACTTATAATGCCTAAAAAATATAACGTTTTAGAAGGGAGAAGAGGATAAAAATTATATGAAAGCTTTTTTCTGGTCCTAGAAAGTATTCGTTTGGTCCACCCACTTTTCCGACAACACTATATCGCGCGCGCATTCATTATTTCCGTTATTGGTTCAAATGGCTACCCGGGCTAAATTACGAGTTCGTCTGAGCTACCACGTCACCCCTAAAGAATTAGGAAAGAACAGAATACATATTAGGGATCAACTGGATCGTTGGAAGCTCTTAACTGGACGATTTGCGTTAAATGTAACTGTGAAATGGCAAAATACACGCTCGACTTGTGTTTACTTTTTCGCATAACCAATTGATTTTTAAGTCATTAGTATGAATCCCTAAAATAACTTTATAGGGATGAAAATAAAACAAAGGTTAAACGTTTATCATTAACTGTTGAAATGCACATTTCCTCTGTAATTAGGATTTCCATCGACGATTTGGTTTATCTACTCATTGTATCAGGTGAAATGCACATTTCCTCTGTAATTAGGATTTCCATTGACGATTTGGTTTATCTACTCATTGTATCAGGTGAAATGCACATTTCCTCTGTAATTAGGATTTCCATCGACGATTTGGTTTATCTACTCATTGTATCAGGTGAAATGCACATTTCCTCTGTAATTAGGATTTCCATTGACGATTTGGTTTATCTACTCATTGTGTCAGGTGAAATGCACATTTCCTCTGTAATTAGGATTTCCATTGACGATTTGGTCTATCTACTCATTGTGTCAGGTGAAATGCATGTAGTTTTCTCAAACGGTAGTATATAGTTCGACCAACATATCATGTCAGTTCCAATAGCTAGTAGACTCGTGTCCACCTGATCAACAGTTATAGCGGTGTGCATGCACTGTGGATATCTAACGTAAGAGAAAAAAATCATTCTTTCACAATATGCACGCATGATACATGCACCGCAATACTAAATTATCTATTGAACCTGGCCCCATATATATATATATATATATATATATATATATATATATATATATATATATATATATATATATATATATATATATATATTATGTCAATGACGTAATTGTTTATAAATATATAGAAGTCATCCGTTTCTTTCAAAACATTTTGTGCCTGAAGAAGCATATAGTAAATGCGAAACTAGTCGCACAAATTTATCGGCGTTTGTGTTGTTTTTTTATTTCAAATATATATATATATATATATATATATATATATATATATATATATATATATATATTATATAATATATATATATATATATATATATATATATATATATATATGATAATAAAAAATGTCATAAAAAATCGCCTTGCTGTAGTTTCCTGGTCGAAATTGATGTTGTTGATGCACAATCATCAAAAAAGAAATATCAGTGAGTAAAAAACACATTTAAAGCATGACTTGCATAAAAGTTTATGCCTCTGTAATGTGATTAACATAGAAGACCTTTCCTTTTGTATGATATTTTAAAAAAACATTCTCTGTGTCAAGATCTGCAGCGTCTCTGCCAGGAATAAAAGAAGGAGCAAAGCGTTCGACCATATCATAAAGTGTCATGATCGTCGAAAGCCGTTTGCTACAGTTGACGAATATATGCTAAGTTTTGCTCTTGTAAGTATAGCAAAGAAACAGACCAGATACAGTAAAAGAGTATAACGACCAATTAGAAAGGAAAATTGAAAGTGTGGGTAAAATTGAAAAAGAAGAGTAGACAAGAGATGGACAGATCAAAGCCAAAGCTTTGGAGGGCCAACGGTAGACGAACAAACAGAGAGACACAGTCACTCCAAAATAACAACTGCCATATAGTCAGGAACACTAGGAGATAGATATACAGACAGATCAATAGGCATACAGACAGACAGACAACAAACGAAACAAATATGGACTAAAATTCAGCATAGGTGATTCATACACCTGAAGAAGGGTACTCACCATTAGGATGTCTTTCAAGTCCAGAAGTAAAATCAAACAGTCAACAATCTGTTCAGTATACTGCGCGATTCATTAGTTCATCAGCAGTTTATACGCTATACGCTCAGAATTACAGGTGTCACCGTATATATCCACAGAAAAGTAATACCAACATGCGTACAGATTGAAGCTAAACCGCATAAAAACTCTAACTGAGGGCATTGACGGAAATGCTTTTATTGTGGGACGAATGAATTGCAGACACAATTCTTTTAGCCACGATATGATTAGCAATTGGGTCGATGGTACATACTCGATGTCTCTATTACCATCCATGCACATGTATACGAGTATTGGTGACAACACATGTCAATGTTCGAGTAAGTATACAAACCAGTAAATAAGATTATTAAAAAAGGGTGAAAGTGTCTAGCATTTAAGATTCGCTTTCTGAAAAGGCTACAATTTTGGCAACAAATGTTTATTCCGGTCTTACCGGGAAATTAGCAATGATGTCTCTTTCAAACACGTAAAACTTGATTGTACATGTTTAGCTTTAAAGTTTCGACAATCAACAAAAAGAGGAACCAAAATATTATTTCTCTTATAATATTGCTCGCTCTACCATATTTCAGTTACACAAAAATTGAAACCTGAATTTTAAATGTATCACACTCGGTCCAGGTAAAGAAGCAGTCGGATGATCAAGTAAATTAATTATTAATGAAATTCAAAACACATCAGTTCTTTGAATTCAATTCTTCTCACTTCGTCTTTTAAAACAAAATCCATCCAGCAGCTTCTATACACACCTACCAATCCATCTATGTATGTATGTATGTATGTGTATGTATGTATGTATGTATCTATGTATGTATGTATGTATGTATGTATGTATGTATGTATGTATGTATGTATGTATGTATGTATGTATGTAACTCATCCATCCACCCATCAATATATATGATAGACAGACAGAAAAGATAGGTAGACAGAAATACTGAATGCACTTTTAAAACACACAAGTACAGCCTTATCGATATTGTTTTGAATACACTTTAATCCATTACATCCTTGTCCCAGATTAAAACTGACAATGTGAAATAGTTTATCACCACACACAATACGTCATAATCAAACGTAATGCACCTATTATAAATATTTCATTTCATTTACGCAACAATCACAATAAACTAGAACTTACAGCAATGAGATGTTGAACTTATATTGGGAAAAGAATCCTATAACTGAGCTCTATTTTACATCGACTTTTTCCTCCTCCCAATTAAAAGTCAACTCTAAATTATCGGTATGTATAAACATTATCTGTTTCTCTACATTATGTGCACGAAGAGCCCCCCCCCCCCTAAAAATCCCCAATATATATTAAAACAGTAGTCTAAACAGTCTGCTTGTCTTCTCTTCTACGGAGGTACAGTGGTTTGGCACCGGATTCTCCAACAATTATCCGCTCATCATCTTCACAAATTCTATAAGAAACAGAGAAAAAAAGAGGACTTAATGAGTACATATTGAATCACTATAAACTGAAAACAAAATTAAGCCTGTCAGACCTTACCCCCAAGAAACCATTCAATAGTGATCGTTTTGGACAGGCAGTCTTAATCTACAGAGCGAGTGAGTCCTCATGTACCTTGAGTCCGTACCATCGACCTTGTTGCATCCTTTTTGGGGATTGAGCGCATGGCCGTATGGGTTTTGGTGCTCGTGCATGCGAGAGTTGCTGTTACTTGCGGCATCGGTTTGATTCCAGCTTGGAACGAACTATGACTCTAACCGGTTAGTTTATATATATAAACTGGATCCAGCAAGGAATTGCGTGTGTCAGGGATTGATTAAGATAATTGTATTTTTTAAAATGACGACGAAGAATACAAAACTATTTTTTTCACTAGCTTAAGCCCTTTCGACTCTGACTGAGTCTTAGTCAAAGCAATTAAAAGCGGAGCCAACAAGACAAACAATAAAGACACACTCACACACACAAAACCCGTTGATTTACACAGCTTTAGATGATTATGGATCTAACAGATGTATTATTTCCAAGTTATGGATATCGCGCCCTATCGGTTTGAAGTCCGATGATGCAATGGCAAACTAGTTGGTATTGACCTACAAAAGGAGGAGCAAGAGCGCCATCTATTTCTTGATATAAAGTGTTGTAGCTCTATGTTATATCCCGGATAATTCATTGTCTCTTTCATAATAATAACCACAACAATACTAATAATACCAACAAGAACTACCAAAAAGTAGGCAAGTGAATGAATAATGAACTAAAGGAACGAATCATTTGATTTAAAAAGATGGGCTCTAAACATATAGTGGATTTATTTTATTTTATTTGCATGTGAGTGCCCGTTTGGAGTCTTCTTGCATTTAAACCATAATTGACCACAACAGTAACTGAAGTTCCGAAACCAGGAAAGAAAAGGGATGTTACTGGATGCAACGCCCAAGAAATTGAAACCAAGCGGCTTAAACCAAGAAGACTTGATACAAGGAAATATTTCACGAGCGAAGTCGAAACACTGTATTGTACTAACCACTCGTGACAATACATAATGTTTCCACTTCACGAGTGAAATCTTTCCTTATATCTACAAAAAAGGTAGATTTTATTTTTATGTTACCGAAAATTATAATCTGTTCAATTTCGTATGAAAACAGTCAATAATCTGGCTGAATACACAATTTGAAGGATTATACGTAGGAGCTAAAGTTCCAAAAAGTCACTGTCTTAAATTATTGTAAACTTCTTTTTATCAATGCGGTAATGCAGCTGTTAATAGCACTGTCATAAGACGGGAAATAATCCATGATGGTTTTTGCTTTAAAAAAATAACACATTTCTTGCGCGGATTGATACAATGAACATTGTTGAGGTGGGAGTACGTACTGTAGAATCATCACAGAACGGTCGTATTATACATACTTCAGAATGTAATATCTATAAACAAGAGATTTTAATGACCGAGTTTACCAATAAGGATTTTGGTTCTTTATTTTGTTTATTTCTGCATTCAAACGTGAATTGTGAGGCCTTGGGAAGCTTGTAGTCTGGTTCGGTAACCTAAATTTCGATTGTCACTTAATTTCGGTTCACAATCAACACACATATATCCCCAATTTCTCCATCAGTTAAAACATGATTATAAGTGTGATGAGAGTTAAAATCGCTAATTTACCAATGTTAGTATTATATTTAATCAAGATTTTGTTCCCTAAAACTTGTACCGTTTGTCGTAGAGTGGAACAGGTACTGTATGGGTGACATTGAATATCGAATAAAAAAAACAGATCATGTAACTTCAGTCGCTGATAATTTGCACGATTAACGTGGAGAGAGAGATAGAGAGACAGACAGAGACAGACAGACATACAGAGAGAGACTGACAGATAGACAGACAGACATAGAGACGGATACAGAGAGAATAAGAAGAAGAAGAGGAAACTTGAAATAGGCCTAAATACGGAAATATAAAATTGAATAAAAAAACCTAAGGGCAGATATATTTATTAAATGTGAAAAAGAAAGTATATTCAAAAGTTATATCACCAATGGCTATAAAAGTGATGTCGTTACTATGGCGATATCAATTCTCTCTTAGTGATATACTTCAGTATCTCATCATGAAATATAGCATAAATCTGATTACGTACAAAAGATTTCATTTTCAAGTAACTTGTATGAAGTAATATTTCAGGACAGTTTAATAGCACATTATCTCTTTACATTTGAATAAAGAATTCATCCTAGTCTTTTGGGTTTAGTCAATTGATCGATTTTAGTTCTGCATATGTAATTATGATACCACTATTCTCCTTTTTTGTATTATTTTGTAATCGTCGGCTCCAACCACCATGCAGACTGGAGTTTCTAATAGCGCACGCATTCAGCAGCTACGACAGGGGTTTCTGTTTTCTGTTTGCAGAAACCCCTCGTCACACCCTTTGAGCACAATATTTGGTTCTCACTTGGATTTCAAATTAGAAATCCTTGCCTTAAACAAAGCACCACACCAGGTGTAATTTCAATTAATTAAACTAACATGCCATATGACGCTTTTGACAAGGTAATCCACTAGGTGTTTGCTATGCAAATTTAAGGCTCTAGAAAGACTAAAATAGATATAAATTGTTATTAATAGTTTGATTTTAATCAACAGACTTACGCGATCAAATGGATACTGCATTTCTGTGAAACAGTACCTTGCAATCTTTTCAAGAAAATAGTCTGGTTGTATATAACAGAAGACCTTCTTTCACAGTTTCTTGCATGGACCAAGATTGAAAATTGATGTCCGACTTTCAAGCTGTCATTTAACATTATCCTTATACTAACAAATGGATCAATTACCGTATATGCTCGCGTATAAACTGATATCAACTGCAAACTGCATAAACCCAGATCTACCGTCGCATAATGCGCCGGCAGATCTGGGTCTATGCAGTTTGTAAGGACTAATCAGTAGAACAAACAACATAGACTCTGATCTGCCGGCGCATAATGCGCCGGCAGATCAGGGTCTATGTTGTTTGCATTTGAAACCGAATTATACGCGAGTATATACGGTAAATACATTCTCGTGCTTTATGAACGCACTGAATGCAACTATGTAAATTGTTTCCCTTATTCGAACAAGATTGAAAGTCGATGACAGAAATAAAGGTAGACTAAAACAATTAGTCTAACATTAGAAATCAAGGTTGACTTAAACAATTAGTCTAACATTAGAAGTTTCAAGATTGAAAGTCGATGATAGAAATAAAGTTAGACTAAAAGAATTAGTCTAACATTAGAAGTATCAAGATTGAAAGTCGATGACAGAAATAAAGGTAGACTAAAACAATTAGTCTAACATTAGGAGTATCAAGGTAGACTAAAAAAATTAGTCTAACATTAGAAGTATCAAGGTAGACTAAAATACATAGTCTAACATTAGAAGTATCAAGGTAGACTAAAATACTTAGTCTAACATTAGAAGTATCAAGAGTAAGCTAGCCGAATAGCAAGTTGAATGTGGGACAGACCATTTGATTTTCGAGGGATGGGAATGAGATTTAAAAAACAAAAAAAAAAAATTCCAACCCACCGATACCTTACAAAAATATTCGTGCGCTGATTTATACAAAAAAAAAGAACTAATTATATCCATTATCTTAGTTGAAAAACTTTATCTTGAGGTAAAAGAAAAAAAAATATCCTAGTTCGAAAAAAATCCTAGACTCCCCCTCCCCCCAATATTAAATGGTCGGTCCCTGTGAAGCAAACACCTCCAATTTAGATCCGTAATGGAGAAAATCCTACTATACTTGTTATTTACAGTCAGTATGAATGTTCAAGCGAATTACATTTTATTGTTACCATTCAAAAACGATATGATCACGTCTCATCAGATAATGATGTTTTTAATTAAATTTCGCTCTTTTGTCACAGATAAAAACATCCTTGATTTTAAGGGGTACACCACCCTTCAAGTGGTCTATGTTCTCCTTTTACAGAGCTATTAATACTTAATTAGCATTTTTCATATGATAAGCGGAAATATCGACCAAATATTCCTATCAATTATTATGACTTTTTCGCCAAAGGAAATACTATGAAAAACAAAGTTCTCTCTTAAATGTGTTCTTTACTCAGTTATAATGTGTAAATTTAACATTTCTTATGATATATTCTATACTTTACTATTTGCAACCGTATCTGACATGTAATTAACTTAATAAAGAAAAGACGTAAATTTACGCACACAAATTATGTCTTTGTGTTTTCCTCAGATATTGTTCGTAATATAATAATTTCATTTTATTCAGCACTTTTGATCTTGATGATGATCATACGTATAAGTAACCTTTCAAAGACTAAAGAAAGGTGCAGCTGATAAAAATTGAGGAAGTGTATTCTTGCGATGGTATGAGTCCCTATCTAGTCTGGAATTTATTATTGTCATTTATGGTTGCACTCTACAAATATTACGTACTTCCAAGAGAGTGACAGGTGTAAGGCGAAGTTGTTTTCATTTGCAACACGCACAATGAAGGGAATGTTGGCATACCTCTATGCTACTTTCATGTACTGTGGTTGAAATATCTTTACATATTGTACATGTGAAAATTGTACGTGATCTAAGCATACAGCTGACCAAAATGGCTGATCCCATGTGCTCGAAAAATCAACCTGAATTAGTCCAAAGTACACTATCTTTAGCAGTTATCAAAATAGGGAAAACAAATTTTGCCAGAGTAGGCAATATCAGCTTCTGAAAGTGCAATGAATGAATTACAAAATATATACAAAGTAAAAAAGTTATCGGCTCGTTTTTTACAATTTACAATTGAAATCCAGGAAGTGAAAATGACCAAGCGAAGCTAGCAGTTTTTTGATAGGTGCATATCTGAAGTGAGGTGAAGCTGTATACTCTATAACCCAAATTAATCACAACAAGTGATATGTACATATGTTTCAGAAAACTGAAGAGTCCTTATGGTCACAGGCAACTAATTCTTTTATGAGCTACGGTAGCAGCCTATGTGTGGTGGTATATTAAATACCGTATTTAAAAGAATGAAGGTCGATCATTAGCTGAAAATAATTACCGGAAATAATTAACGTAATTTTTCAGAAGAAGCATGCGTATGGGTAAATTGTACGCATTAATAGGCTTGAACCAGAAACCATTTTTATTTTATCGCTGTCGCCACAGAGGTACCACTGGATGAAAATGGGCAGATCTCACCGGGCGCACCTACAAGTGAATTTCTGTCAAACACTAGGCGCGCAGCATATCATTTTCGTCGCTTTACAAGTTTCCTTATGGATACACCATTCATAAAATGTAAGCGTGATTTGCCGATATTACCACAAAAGTGTATTAATTTGGCAAAATATTTACGTTAAGGTCTATGGGAATTTAATTAGTTGTATGTACCCATATGTATTTTCGTTGGCTGTTGCTGCTAAAAGACCACCACATGCGAAAAATACGACCTGCTTCTTGTTGTGATTTTGAGAGAAAAAAACAGACCAGTTCAAAGACCAGCCATATAACAGAAGGCGACTCTCAGCTTTATAATTTAGTTTAGCTAACTCCGGAAACAGACTATAGCGTGTGAACGCTTTGTTACTGCTGTCGGAAGATAGTGATTTGCCTCGGCGTGGCAAAAACTAAGGCAACGGTCAATCTGAATTAGTGGTATCATACGTCGAGCGAAAAACAAGCTTTATCAATGTATATGAAGTATTCTCTACGAATTACGTGTTGGTGCGAGATGGTCTTGGACGTGAAGAAGACCGGAGAATTCAGAGCTAACTATCGACTTTGGTTGTGTGACTACGTACAATGCACATGTCGGAACCAAGGATCGATTCTGGGATCGCAAGAGTGCAAAGCAAGCTAGTTGCGGCAGCACCATCTAGACTTTCAGAAAGTTAATGATATCGTATTTACGGAATATTTTACACGGAAAAGATATAGTAAGAATAAAAGTCTGCATACTAGTGATAGAAAGTGACTTATTGAGCCCATCGCTGGTTCAATGCGCTAAAAACCACTAGAAAATGTGTCAAATTGTAAGTACTTTAATAAACACAGTAAACAGATCATCTACGTCAGCCGTACGCAAAGGGTTGATGATATCATATCTAGACTGAATTACGAGATGCCTGCAAACGTATTGACCATGAGTGACTGAATGTATTTCAAATCTTAATCAGAAAAATTAGACAAACGTGAACAATAGTTTGATCGATATTAGAGCCTAAATTAGGCATGTACTATTTCTAGAATCCTCTTCTATTATCTACCGATTGAAAACAGATGAATTAAAGGGTTTGAGATTACCATCATCCGCTGATTATCGCTTTAAAAAAGACTTTAAATCAGAATAATTTTAAGGGACTGTTTAGGAACTTTAAATGAATTCGGACAAAGAATGTTCTATGAAAAACATGTTAATAATTCATCTAGATTATAAAGAAAATCCATCAAGTGGTTTAGGAAATATAAGCAAATTTTACAAAATTACCCAAAACCTTAACGCATGGTCGTTCTTTACGTATTTTGACACAGAAAAAATCGATAAAAACTACTTACCTTTCAATATATGATAAAACTATCAGCTTAGGGTTAATTACACATTTGCAGAGTGAATTGTTGCAAAAGTTCTAGTGTTAAGAAGATATGACAACATTTTAACCAACTTTTGTCGCGATTTAGGCCCAGTGTATATGTTGGTGCGTGCTTTGTTCCTCCGCTTCGGTTCCCAAGTCTTCACCGTTCTTCTCTCTCTCTCTCTCTCTCTCTCTCTCTCTCTCTCTCTCTCTCTCTCTCTCTCTCTCTCTCTCTCTCTCTCTCTCTCTCTCTCTCCGCGCCCATCAAGTAACAACCCGTGAATAGAGACTGAGGATAACAGAACTCTTATTGAGACAGCAAGACTGAGGTGGGATTTATGTTGAGTATGTCAGTGGATATAAAAGTTTTTATTTTTTTTTTTTATATTCTAAAGATGCATCCAATTTACCAGTATACATTCGAACATAATGCAAATGGCCTGTTGCGAAGGGGAAATAATGTTAATTTCTCGACCGGCATAGTGTGTTATTCATAGACATTAGACAGGCGAAAAGAGACCTCTGGGTCTTTGTATTGGGTAGTTAAGAATCATCACTGACTTCCACATACTGGTTAATAGTGTTGCGAATCAGATGAAATTTCATGATCAATTATCAGTTTTTGCTAAACGATTGATGATTAATTTACAATCGATTAATCTGCCCACACGATAATTGCCAAAACCAGGGGTAGTTGTCTAATGGCATAAAGTTCGAAGCAGTATTCATGGTGCAAGACTGACTTTAGACCAAAATCGGCCACATAAATCGTCATTGATCTATTGGTCATTTAAATGAAAGTGATCAATGCTCGACCAAGTCGATTGTTTGGAACAGCATTACTGGTTAAATTGTTGCTTCCCGTTTGGTGAAAACATTCAGCTTACTCAGTTTATATACCGTATATACTCGCGTATAATTCAATACCAACTGCAAACTGCATAGACCCAGATCTGCCGTTGCATAATGCGCCGGCAGATCTGGGTCTATGCAGTTTGAAAGGACTAATCAGTAGAACAAACAACATAGACCATGATCTGCCGGCGCATTATGCGACGGCAGATCAGGGTCTATGTTGTTTGCATTTGGACCCGAATTATACGCGAGTATAAACGGTAGTCATCTCTATATTAAAATTCTTATATATAAATGGCATACAGTACCTTAATATATAACTGAAAAATCATGATTGCACTAGTTAAGATGGTACTTACGATATTTATTCAATATAACACAAAATTGAAATTGGGAAAGGATCGTATTTATATAAAATTGTAAGGAGTTGAAAAAGATTAGCACCGAAAAAATCACTTCTATCATGTCAAAGTTTAATTGTCCATTTTGGGCGAGGTAGTGATAGGTAGCACATGGCTAAGTTTAACCGTCCGTAAGGAATAAATCACCTCTTTCATGGCAGGCAGAGTTTAACTGTCAGTTATTGCGATAAAGGGGTAGGTAGCACTTGTTATTAATAATCTGTGCTTACTTATATATTCGTATTCAAACAACGTGCAAAAAACATGCACCTATTGGTTGATCAGATAATGGTCTATTATAGCCTAGCCCTCTCCACCCCCACCACGAACCAAATTGATATCGATATGGGTCTACAAAAAGAAAATGAGGTTTGTAAGCAGTAAATATTGCTGTAAACTGATCATACCATAACGCTTGATTCGGGACCACAAGTAATTTATGAATCTGAAATCATTCCGCAATAGACTCATCGGGTCGGTTTATTTACCTCATTGTATCCATCTTGACCGAATATGCTCAATTTGTGACAGACCAGAACAGAACACAACTTTATTCTTGTAATATCTGACAACGGGTAAGTTCATGAGCTGCACGTGTCGTTTCAAAGGCGTGTGCTAAGAACACCTGAAGGTACACATCGTAGTTGTTTATATTCCAAAATTGACTCCGGTCTGTTTATTTATATTGTGGTACCCCTGTGGACCTATAGTTGATTAATCAGATGTCAAGCTTCATCGGTCAGTCCACTGTCAAGTAGTTTCCAAGACCAACAAGCCAATTTTAACCCAACAAAGAGCAACACATTTTTCGATGGAAGTCAAACTTATACTCAAGCTAGGTTGTTTGATTTCAGCCTTACGAATACGGTCTCATTGAATGTGGTGAATGAATAGATCTTTACCGCTATATGCACCACAATTTTGACCGAAAATTCAGTCACTATACTTAATTGTTGAAATGTATAAAGAAAAGACTTTCAAGAATACCATAACAACATTATTTAAAAGTCAAAAAGTCCTAAACTTCATGAATGCATCAATTATAAAAACTAAGTTTCACCTCAGCCGAATGAGAGATCGCTTCAAAGTACCCGGATGTAACAATTCCCCTATAGCGGGGTTACGGCTCTTAAATGCATGGATGAACGCAGATAGTTTCTGTTTGTGTGTAACCAATGATGACGTAAGGATAAAATTATGGATACCTTCATAATCGACAATGCCATTTCCGTCTTGGTCTGCCTCGTGAATCATTTCATTTAACTCTTCTTCGGTCAACTTCTCGCCCAGGTTTATCATCACCTGCCTGAGTTCTTCGATAGTTATATAGCCGTCTCCGTCCTTATCAAAAACTCTAAAGGCCTCCCGAAGTTCCTCCTCAGGATCCCCATCCTGTGCCTTCTTGGCCATCATCTCAATAAACTCCGGAAACTCGATGGCGCCACTACCTGTGAAAATAAATTCGAGCAATCAACTAATTATTTTTATCAATCATTCTAATTGAAATAGGGTACGGAACGACATATGATGATAAACCATTAGACTATATTGCAGTTAAAGCAAATAAAACAATAAATTTGCGGCAAAGCAGCATATCCATGCGCTTTTTCTCTGCTAACAAACCACTTAAAACATCCTGTCAACGGTGAAGGTTAACATTCTAAATCCTTGGTGTACATACGAGTGCACCAACCCTCTCAAATTACATCAAATTTCTTTCTCAGGAGATGTGGGAGCACATGCACAATATTAATCATGCACGTACAAACATATATATACAATATGTCCACATCGGCAGAGAATCAGATCGTATCCGCTATTATCTGAAAATTGCATTGACAAAACTGAAGGAAAAGAGGTAATAAAGATAGTGTAAGGTTGAGGAGTATTGTTATTCTTACTCTGTATACAATCTGACATGACAGAGTGCTGGTAAGTTGGTATGTTTTCATATGGTATGACAGAGTACTGGTAAGTTGGTATGTTTTCATATGGTATGAAAGAGTGCTGGTAAGTTGGTATGTATTCATATAGTATGAAAGAATGCTCATAAGTTGGTAAATTTGTATCCTATGTAACAAAATGTTTATGGGTCATTATGTTTCCATCAGGCATGACAGAATGTTAGTAAGATGGTACGTTTGGAGCTAACATGACAGAGTGCTGATAGGTTGGTAAGTTTTCATCAGGCATGACAGACTGTTAATAAGATGGTATGTTTGGAGCTAGCATAACAGAGTACTGATAGGTTGATAGGTTTTCATCATACATAACAGAATGCTGATAGGTTTGTAGCTTCAACTGCCATTAAAGATGCATATATATTCGCAAATTTTCAAATTAAGCTCACTCTCACCATCGGTGTCTACTTCATTAATCATGTCCCGAAGTTCTGCCTCTGTTGGATTATGTCCTAGCGAACTCATCACTTTTCCAAGTTCCTTGCTCGTTATCGTTCCATCCCCATCCTGATCAAACAGGTTAAAAGCTTCTTTATACTCTGCAAGACAGAAAAGAGCACCTGCATGATCGTGATTTGTATTGAGAAATCACAACATTGGTCACATGACAGAAGTCAGTCGATTTTGTTTGTAAATCTTTAAAACATATGCGATAACTTTTGATTGGTTGATTTGGCCCCGGGCAGGAACTTTGAATAGTATAATGTGACCAGAAGTGAACAGAACACAACATAACTTTACTCATGTAATTTTTCTCCGGCCACTTGCAAGAGCTATTAGAAGACCATCAAACAATGATTATTTTTTTATGAAGACCCATTTGTTCCAATATCTAAAAAAAATCATAGCTTGCTATGCAATTACTTGTTAACTTTTTATAATAAGGTTTAGCATGATGCAATCCTGCTGCCAGCAAAGCTTGCCTTTGGGGGCACAATTAAATAGGTAGTTAGTATTTGAATATCAGCAAACAGTTGAAACATGGTGTATAGAGTAATATAAACAAAGCATTCTATAATTGGGCATTTACCCGATTACTACCCTCCATGATCAATAAACATATGCATGTATCTGAGGAGTCAGTAGTGTACAGGACACAGGCAAACAACTTTGAGAAAAGTCGATCAGTATGAAATATAGGCCATAGTGACCTATTTTGGATGATGATGTCATACATACTACAAAGGATCAACACAACGGTGATATCCCTATAACACTGATTTGTCTGTCGGTAAAAGCATAAACTTATTGCAAATATGCGGAGCCTGTATATAGTTTAACACTGTTAAAACATTCTATTTTTACTTTGATTTTTCTGTAATAAAATGTTTTATTTAGGACAATCACGATACATAATACCAGCATCCCTTCACGGAAACTGGTTGCTGGAAATGACTAATTTCTGTGTAATTATTAAATGCATATTGATAGCTCCGTGTTTAGTACACCTTTCAATAATGATTTCATTTCAATTTTATAACATAATATGTGTATGTCAAGTAATGTGATCACAGAATATTCATGTACAAATGCATCTTTAAATACTAGTAATTAATCTTTCTTTCTATCTGTTGCATATTTTCCTTTCAGCCTTTATTGTTCGCGCATATATATATATATATATATATATATATATATATATATATATATATATATATATATACACACACCATATAACATTTTTCTGATTGTAATAAAGTTATTCGTTATACTTCATTATTATATCATGTAATATTCTACAGAAGGAAATAAAGATGATAAAAATGATGATCTAAAAGAGTAGTTCAGTCAAAGATTTGGACGCTTGAAATGTTGGTCACAGACTCAGTGTCCTACTTTGGATATGATGACCTAGTACTCAGTATAATAGATTCATAGACAAAGCTACATGAAAGTACACTTAAGTTGTATGACACACTGACCAAGTGTAAAAGAAGTTGCTGAAGCAAGAAATGTAGGTCACGGTGACCTACTTTTCACGTGACAATGTAGTCTCTCCAAGTTGGATCCACATGCTAAATTTCCAAACCCTATAAGTTAGAGTGCCTGAACAAATTACATAAAGTAATGACAAACTAAACCAAGGAATGATGGAGAGAAGGACAGATAGAGGGATAGACAGACGGACAGATAGGTAGGCAGATGGAGTTAACACTAAATGCCCTTCTAGACTTTATTGTGTCATCTAAAGGCAATAACAACGTTCGCCTTAAGGTAACACGGATGATAATTTCAAAACTTTAACCTGATAGAGCAAACATAAATCTAAAAGTTGTATTCTCTTTTTTTTCACTATAAATTGTAATACAAATACGTAAAAAAAAATTTTATTAAAAACTTTACAAATGAGCGGAAAATACTTATAAATACACATAAGTGAAATTCAAAAGCTCAGCTTCTGCATAGGCATCTAATCAACGCCTTACACACAGAGTTTAATCTGAGGTCTACATATTACAAACATTAAACACAAACTTTAACCTCAACATTTGTCCCATAATTTGATAAAAATACAATGGTGAAATTGGGTCAAAAAGTATCAAATAAGGCCAGGCGCATGCTATTTAAATACACTGAAGTGAAATTAAAAAATACATTGTTCCTTCCTACAATCAATCAGCAAAGCCTTCACACAAACTTAAATCTGCTGTCTACACAGAGCAAACATCTAACTGAAACTTTTTTCTCATAAAATTGCAAAACAAAAATGTGTAAAATTAGGTTTTAAAAAAAGCACTGAATAAGGCCAGGCACATGTTATTTAACACACAGAAGCGAAATTTAAATGCATGTTTCTCCAAACAAGCAATAAACAAAACCGTAAACACAAACTTTAACCTGATGTCTAGATAGAACAAACCTTAAACGCAAAAACCTTTAACCTCAAACATTTCCCCATAAATTTAAAAAAAAAATCCATAACATTGGGTAAAATAGTATAAAATTAACGCAGACATATGCTAACAAACACATAGCAGTGAAATTGAAATGCATTATTTCTTCACACACGCTATAACCTGTTGTCTACACCCTTTGATGCCCAAGTGGACGCTGACACCGACGTCGCCGGGGCAATAGGGAGCTAAATACATTCTTTCGTGCAATCAAGTTTTTTTTCTTTCTTTTTTTTATTCATTATTTTCAGTTAATATTTGCAGTTGACTTGTAGTGTATTTCAATACGGTTCAGTGGACAAGACATTTTGAAAGTTTGTAAATATTCCATCCCAGAATATTTCAATCTTGAGAAAGTGTCAGTATCTCACCTCGCAGAAGACACGGGTTTTTAAAAAAAATTGTTTTCTTATTCGCGGTACATTACAATTCAACATATACGAATCAAAAAGGAGCGTGTCAAATTATAATACTTGAAAAATAACTTCATGCCTTATGGCACGGGTATCCCAAATCCCTTGATGCCTTATGGCACGGGTATCCCAAATCCCTTCATGCCTTATGGCCCGGATATCCCAAATTCCTTGATGCTTTATGGCACGGGTATCTCAAATCCCTTGATGCCTTATGGCACGGGTATCCCAAATTCCTTGATGCTTTATGGCACGGGTATCCAAAATCACTTGATGCCATATGGCACGGGTATCCAAAATCACTTGATGCCATATGGCACAGGTATCCAAAGTCAGTCCCTAAAGTTCATTTTTTTATGTCTTTTCTCTCTTTGAACCTTTTTCTCCTTATTCTATCTCTTCTTTCTCTTCTTCTCATCTGCAAATTCTTTATTGTTTCAAAAACTGGCCGTATGTTCAAATTATTGAATCAGAAGACAATTCTCAAGCAAGAAATCATAATGACTATGTGTTATACAGACGGGTTCATCTCAATTTAGTTTTCATATTTGTAATTCAATAATTGCTCATACACCCAATTCTTACAGGGGCGGATCCGGGGGGACCTGGATTGGGAGGAGGAGCAGGCACCCCCCGACCTCACCCACCCCAAGAAAAAAAAATGAGCGCGAAACAAACTGGAACGTTTCCTGGAGTAAGTTTTCTTTACAATTAGACGGTTAAAATTATGCCTAGAGAACGTTTAAAATGCAATTTTAACAAAAAACATTTTAATTAGTTTATTCTTCACTGACTCACTTATTACTGTTTATTGTAGTTCTTGTTGGTATTCTTTCTATTGTTGTGGTTTTTACTGTCATTACAGAATCAATGAATTATCCGGGATATAATCTACGTCTACACCACTTTACGTTAAGAAAATTTATGACGCTATTGTACCTCATTTGTAGGTCAATACCAACTAGATTGCCATTCTGACATCGGAATTCAAAACAATTAGGCGCGACATTTAAAATTTTCAAACAATATTTTCATTTTAGACATAATAGTGTAAATTTCTGTAAATGAAACTTTTTCTTTTGTGTGTACTCTTTGTCTTGTTTGTCTCTGTTTTGTAATTGCCTTTGACTTCGAAAGTCGTAGAGGCTAGTTAAAACCTTTTCTTGCACCGTTCGTTGTCAGTTTTGCATATATATATATATATATATATATATATATATATATATATATATATATATATATATATATATATATATATATATATATATATATATATATGATGTGGCCAAGTTAGTGCTTTACATAAGTAAGATAGTCTTGGTGAATCTGAACTAAAACCTAATGCAATGGACTTCATTAAAAATGTAGACAAATGAAAGACAAATGTAGATAAAAGAAATATATAATGCACTTAATTAGTTAAATAATACCTTTAAGACCTGGAAGTATTAGGTACTTATTTATATAAAATAATCTTGTTGACCAGTCATTCATTATGGCATTCAAGTCCATCAGATGTGAAAACCCAGTGCCGTTATAACTACTAACAAGTAGATCATCAAGCTATTTATAGACAATTACACGTGCTCAAACATACAAACTATTTATAGACAATTACACGTGCCCAAACATACAAACTATTTATAGACAATTACACGTGCCCCAACATACAAGCTATTTATAGACAATTACACGTGCCCAAACATACAAACTATTTATAGACAATTACACGTGCCCAAACATACAAGCAATTTGTAGATAATTGCACGTGCCCCAACATAAAAGCTATTTGTAGACAATTACACGTGTCCAAACACACAAGTTGTTTGTGGACAATCACACGAGTCCACACCTACAAGCTATTTGTATACAATTACACGTGCCCAAACATACAAGCTATTTATAGACAATTACACGTGCCCAAACATGCAAGCTATTTATAGGTAACTACACGTGCCCAAACATACAAGCTATTTGTATACAATTTGTTACGGAATCATACCTCTTTTTCCTTTTTATAATGATTTCATTTATTAGTTTATGATCTCTGTTCTTAGTCTAAACTGCAGTTACCATATGAATATACATACGACAACCTTTCGATCGATAAATGGTCACACGCTGGTAGTGTCACGTGATCTATCTCGCGCTCATAACCTAGATTATCTGTACTTTTACTTCATTGAAAACAACAACATGTTGATTGTTAGTTCTGGTCTAAAATAGCATTCTTGAGAAAGAAATTGTGTTTACTGGAAGTAAATACATTCTATAGGCTTCCAAATGCTTCGAATGCTGACAGGAACTACGTAGTGGGTTTATTTGATTCTGCGCACTTAGTAAAGTATATATAGGAAATAATCCTGTGATAAATCATTCTTTACAGCTACTTTAAAGAGATAGGTCATAATTGAAGTTGCAGTTCAGTGTGGGATATATCTATATTTGGAGATTCATCTATTATCTATACAGTACATTTAGGAATTTAGTACTGTCTTCATCTGAAATATTATACAGTTCCGTGGAATTATCGGGAACATTTCTAATACTTGTGAGATTCCAGACTTACAAGGATTATTTTGGATTTACTCAGAACTTATCAACGTCAGCACGGTGCAGACTTTTCATTCGGAATACTACATCCGGATTACTTGGATTAACATCCGGAAGTGAACTTTAAAACAATTTAGGACTTTTTAGGATATTCTATACTGTAAGTTATTTTTAATTCTTTCACATTGATTGTTTGTTGAACTATTTTAATTCTTTTGATACTTTAGGAAATTAAAGATTTGCATTTTAATCTTGAAAGCTTGTTTGTGTCTTTTATCTTGTTACATTACCCCTAGAGTCGTAACAAATTACACGTGCCCCAACATACAAGCTATTTGTAGACAATTACACGTGCCCAAACATACAAGCTGTTGGCGACAATTACATCAGCCCAAACATACAAGCTATTTGTAGACAATTACACGAGTCCACACCTACAGGCTGTTTGTAGACAATCACACGAGTCCACACCTACAAGCTGTTCCTTTACAATTACACGTGCCCAAACATACAAGCTATTAATAGACAATTGCATGCGCCCAAACATACAAGCTATTTGCAGACAATTACACGAGTCCACACCTACAAGCTGTTTGTAGACAATCACACGAGTCCACACCTACAAGCTATTTGTAGACAATTACACGTACCCAAACATACAAGCTATTAATAGACAATTACACGTGCCCCAACATACAAGATAATTGTGTACAATTACACGTGCCCAAACATACAAGCTATTTATAGACAATTACACATGCCCATAATACAAGCTATATATAGGCAATTACACGTGCCCAAACATACAAGCTATTTGTAGACAATTATACGTGCCCCAACATACAAGCTATTTGTAGACAATTACACGTGCTCAAACATACAAGCTGTTTGTAGACAATTGCACGTGCCCAAACATAAAAGCTATTTGTAGACAATTACACGTGCCCAAACCTAGAAGCTATTTATAGACAATTACACATGCCCATCATACAAGCTATATATAGGCAATTACACGTGCCCAAACATACAAGCTATTTGTAGACAATTATACGTGCCCCAACATACAAGCTATTTGTAGACAATTACACATGCTCAAACATACAAGCTGTTTGTAGACAATTGCACGTGCCCAAACATACAAGCTATTTGTAGACAATTACACGTGCCCAAACCTACAAGCTATTTATAGACAATTACACGAGTCCACACCTACAAACTATTTGTAGACAATTATACGTGCCCAAACATACAAGCGTTCGCATATATGTATACATGTACAAACGCACACCCGTATGTGCATTTGCAGTATAGGTACGCAAGTAGGTAGGTAGGTAGGTAGGCTGGAAATGCTAAAGTATATTATCTCAGCTTCAAAAAAGAGATTTTATTTTAGAACATCCAACAATTTAGATAGAAGTATTGATCATACCAGAAAGAACACGCAGTATAACATATATTTGATGTTAAATACAACATTCATTACCCTTTAAAATTTGTAAGAATCATTGGTCATATACAATTGTATAAATCTTCATGTTCATTTCTATTGGACAGTGTGGATACGTATCTGAATACAGAACTCAGTAATTAGATATAACATACAGCGTATCACAACATTAGATATAATATACAGCGTATCAAATTATTAGATATAATATACAGCGTATCACAACATTAGATTTAACATACAGCGTATCAAAACATTAGATATAACATACAGCGTATCACAACATCAAAGAAGAGTTTATAATGTGTTGCAAACGTACAAATACTAGTTGAAATTCTTTAAGATGAGGCAAATTATAAGAAAGGATAATAAAAATCTTTTGACCGATAGAACCGAATGACTGTCGGGCTATTATAATATCTTTATACATGAGAATGACTGTCGGGCTATTATAGTATCTTTTATACCTGAGAATGGGCTATAACAGTATCTGTATACATGAAAATGGGCTACAACAGTATCTTTATACATGAGAATGACTGTCGGACTATTATAGTATCTTTACACATGAGAATGACTGTCGGGCTGTTATAGTATCTTTTATACATGAGAATAGGCTGTAACAGTATCTGTATACATGAAAATCGGCTACAACAGTATCTTTTATACATGAGAATGGGCTATTACAGTATCTTTATACATGAGAAAGACTGTCGGGCTATTATAGTATATTTTATACATTAGAATGGGCTATTACAGTATCATATATGAGAATGACTGTATGGCTATTATAGTATCTTTTATACATGAGAATGGGCTATTACAGTATTTTTATACAGGAGAAGAACGAATTTAATGTATTAATGGGAGTATGGACGAATGGGTGGATGGATGGATGAACGAATAGGTTGTTGGAAGCATGGGAGGATGACCGGAAGAATTATAACGTGACATTAATATTAAACTGCAGTTTACAAACAAAACTCGTTCTATTACATAAAACGTAAAGTAGGAGAGCTTCAACGAGCCCAGAAACATAACTAGAAGAATATTGGAAATAAAGTGTCCTGTGTATAACCCAAAATAAAATGTTCTCTTCAAATTCGTAAATCCAGTCATGTACAAAATAATAAATTCTTGGTCTAAATGAACAGCATTACTTTTTATATTGAAATAGATGGGTTGAAAGGTATTAGGCTCTAAAAAGCATATGTTTTTTTATTATTAAATCAAAGCCCTATTTTACAGGACTAGAACAAACTTGGATACTTCGGCATTTACTGGTACAAACAAAGGCATTTTTTTTTCTTTGATTGACATACTGTCAAGACAACATTACCTCTTATGGTGCGCTCTACAGTTTAGTATTTTGCATAGGGTTAGATATTTAAAGAAAAATAGTTTCCCAGGTTTTTCTCACTGGTTATCCTGGTTATTTAAACAAGATCTTGTATAGCTTATGTATTATTAAAAGAACTTTCAATTCTCTTTATTTTGGCGCATGATTGATGGTGCAGTTTGGATTATAGAGTATACAGCCTGGCCTTACTTCAGATGTGCACCTATCAAAAAACTGCTAGCTTCGCTTGGTCATTTTCACTTCCTGGACTTCAAAGGTAAATTGTAAAAAAAAAAGAGCCGATAACGTTTTTTACTTTTATATATTTTGTAATTCATTCATTGTACTTTCAGAGGCTGGTATTGCCTACTCTGGCAAATTTCGTTTTCCCTATTTTAATAGCTGCTAAAATTGTGTACTTTGGACTAATTCAGGCTGATTTTTCGAGCATATAGGAGCGGCCATTTTTGTCAGCTGTGTGCTTAGATCATGTACAATTTCCCTAAGTACAATATGTAAAGAAATTGCAGCCACATTACATGAAAAAAAGCATAGAGGTATGCCAACATTCTCTTCACTGTGCATCTTGCAAATTCAAATAACTTCACCTTACCCCTGTCACTCTCTCAAAAGTACATAATATCTGTAGAGCGCCCCCTATAAAGACAGATCCAACTTCAAGACTGGAAACATCATCATTTTACAATTGTACCGTATGTTAAACATGAAACTATTATATAAATGTAATAAATATAGAGTTAGCAAGGACATGTGCATATGTATAGGCGTTCAATATTTGTAGGTATGTACGTATGTGGATGCATGCATGCATATATATGTGTGTATGTGTATATGTGCAGGAGATGTTATGAATGCAACCCACCTGCAATCTGCTCCTCTGTCAAGTTGGCAGCCTGAAATCAGAAATTGTACAGAGACTTTGTATGCTTATTGTACATCTACTGAAGAGAAAATCAGAAACATCTAAGAAATTCCAGAATGAAGTCTCCGATTACATAGCTCGCCTCTGCACAACTTTTAGTGGTCTACAGCAGCCACTGTAAACATAAACTCAGACTAAAGTCATCTTGACCTATGAACTGTTGGCCCATTTAACAGGTTATATGGGACATACAATAAATATGAAATTATTTTATATGATGTTAAAGTAGATGTACTATAATGAGTTGATAAAAAAAACAGAGTAATTATTTTTCTTTCCAGCCTAGGGGCCCAAGGTGGCCGAGTGGTCTAAGGCGCTCGCCTTAACAGATCAAACACACATCTCACCTCTGTTCGCGTGAGTTCGAGTCTCGCCTAGACCAATTTGGGTATATGAAAAAGCTTGCCAGCAGCTTCCCGTGGGTCGGTGGGTCTTCCCGGGATCTTCCTCCACCAAATATACTGGCCGCAAATGTGCGGAAAATGGCATTAAACCCCAAAAGACAAGACTCTTTCCAGCCGACTTAAATGAGAAGCCAGACATAGCTGTCACGTATCCGGCGTCGTCGTCAACAGTTAGTTAAGGTTTTGGTTAATGATTTTCATTTGCTTATACATTTCCTAAAAATCTTGACGGATTTTATTCATACTTGGGACGAATCATTATGAAGCTAGGACAATTCTTTCTGCAAAATACTCACTCAGTCTTTTCACCTTAGAGTCAAGGTCAGACGTTCTGCATATCGTGGGCTCGACACCCAGGACCTGGCTTTTTTGTTTTCAAGTCATTGTTCATAAAATCTACTTTAGGAGGAGGTATTGTAATTGTTCACCGCTAGATGCCAGACTTTACTAGGTGGAAGTCACAGACTTTGAGTAACCTTGAACTGACAGCCAGTGTTACTGCTATTACAAGCTTTGTTCATGTATCAGTCATTACCTTTTGGTCTACTACAGCTAATGCCTCCCATGAAATGGACGCAGTCCACACATCTAATACGTACTCATTCATAATTAAGCTTTTGAGAGTAACCTATCACAATATACAATGTATAGTCATTTAATATGGAAAGTGGACCAATTAATACAGATATGTATTCATATTTTCAACTACACTGGTCAGAAAGGGTCTTCTGCGTAGATTGGTATGCAAAAATCCATGTGGCCATGAACTAAATATAAATATCCAAACTATGTAAGTAAAACATAAACTGTAAGTAACAGTGATCTTTTTTGGTTGTAAGGGTATAGTACATCCAATTCTCAAGTTTCATGACTCTATCACTCTGATTTTAGATACGATGGTATGCATATAGCATGCCAAAACATTATGTGGTCAAAACCTAAACGCAGGAACTGTTATTTTTCAAATTCTTTATTTTCATTTAAATATTTTCAACATACCACTAAATTCAATAAATGAAAAGGGAAAATACAGTTTGCATTATGGGAAAATTAAGAGTCGTACAAGATATAGAATAGCAGACCACTTTTCATAGAAGTTGTCTAACTTTTTTATTTGAAGTAGCTGTTTCTTTTTCAATATTAAAATTATTAAACAAACAGTAGGATTGCATTCCAATTACATCAATAAACATAATACTTAGCTATAAGGATTAAATGATTAATACATTTATCACCATTATTAATACCTAAAATAATATTTGGAGAGGAATCGATAAAATTAAATCCGGCTCTCTCCATCCAATTAGAGTAAAACCTCCATAAATCTGTAATGACTATACATTCATATAGGAAATGTCAATATACACTTGTTTACATTTACATAACAAAGAGACAGGCTTATCTGTTACTGTAACCATATACAAGTATTGTCTCGCTGGCAAGTTGTGATGCAATACTTTTGTATGGGAATTAATGGAATTTGATTTCAGTGGTGCACAGGATAGGACGGAGTAAACCCCAGACACAATCTTTCCTTCCATCCATGATATTAAGCTTGCTTGTCCATTTCGCTTCACTCGATCAAAACATAATGTATTTGTGCTTGTAATATTTCATATATATATATATATATATATATATATATATATATATATATATATATATATATATATATATATATATATATAAATGTCTACACTCATTATCATTTTTGGTAAATTTTCTGAATTTATTTTTGGATAGCCAACAGTTATTTCTCTGTCTATATATTGACCTGATGATGATGATGATGTCCATCGTGTCGGAATAGCTTGTATCAAAATAAATAATAATCCAAACAAGTTCCTTTTGTTTATATGATTTCAATACATCAAACCAGAATTGGAATTTTCAGAAAATCTAAAGTTTTAATGAAGGTAGATCCAATATCATACAAATTAAATTTGTCCATATAGTTATCTACAAGTAGTTTCCATTTAAAATTGGACACTAAATCTATGAAATCTTTAAAGATTTTACAAATTAAACAAGATGTAAAAACAAAACATTAACCAAAGGCACTAAAAGATGAAATATAGGCCACAGTGACCATCTTTTGTCGTAAGAGTGTGGTACTACCATGGATGCATACCATGATCAAGTTTGATTATTCTAGAATAAATATTGCTCGAGAAATTACTTCAAGTACAAAATTTAACAAAAGTTAGTGAAATATAAAATATAAGCCATTGTGACCTACTATTAAAATGAAGATATAGTACTCATAAAGATAATTCCTCTCATCAAGTTTCGTGATTCTATGTACATAGCATGCAAACAAAACCTATGTGGTCATGAACTAAACGCAAAAACGTCACCTGATCGAGTGAAATGTTAAATGTGAAGTTTAGGTGTACATAGAATCAGAACACTTAGCTAAATAGAAAAAGATGTTCACGTAACATGCATTTCATGTGCCAACAAAGGTATTGAATGTTACGCAATAACCATCTACTAGACCCACCTTACAACATACTTACTTACGTACCTGCAGACCCACCTACTCATGCATACCTACATACCTACATACATACATACATGCAAAAAATATCCGATTGCCTGGTTATTTGATGTTATCGTCGTATAGAATCTCGCATGAAGTTCACTTTTTCTCATTTAGGTAAGCTTTTAAAATAAGTACAAATTCGTTCAGATTCAGCAGTCATGGTAGCACTCCTTTAACCTAGATACTTGTAAAAAATAGAATATGTAAAACAATAGAATATATCTGATAGTAAAGGACTATGATCAGACGTATTCGATTTACTGTCTTTGATTTATAATAGTACAAAAATAATGAAATAAAACTTTACCATTTCAATAAGATGTACAGATCGGCGATCCCTGCGTCTCTGTTTCCCCAAAGCAAAAAACAACTCAGTGTCGTTATGAATTTAGTTTCCAACTCAAAGATTCACAGCAGGTGTAAAAAAAATATACTCTTATTGATAAAATCTGAGGCGCGAAGTCAACATGTTTGAGTGAGGGAGCTGGTCAATACACGCTTTTCAATAAGATTTTACTACTGTTTACGATACCTGTCATTATATAGGCGTGTCAATTCATGAGGAATAAATGCATACAATCTCTTTCAATACCAGTGGAGTTGCTCTTTACATGTAGCTAGATCTACTCCTATTTCCAATCTATTACCCATTTACAAGTGTATTCACGGATAATTGCGTAAAGTGAAATATTTTGAAAAGGGCTACTTAAGGTTGATGTTTACTCATAATAGACTACCGGTTCGCGGCAGTTTTTACGACTTCAAACACAAAAAGGGCTAAATGCTTTTTTGCTTTAAAGTAATTGATAGAAGTAATTACATAAGGAAACAAATACATCAATTCATTTTTCAACCCGTTTAAACATAATTTGAATTACAGTTTTCACAAACTTTCACCTCCTCACGCATGTGTCGTCTGCATGATGTTCGATCTTTGCGGTGAAAAGTGCCCAATACTAGAATCTTTTTCATCTCCAAAGATCCAAAATAATATTCTTTATCTGTCCAGCTTATGGTTGTATCGTATTTTGAAGCAAATTATTCCACACCCGTCCAAATCCAGCGTTTGCGCTATCCCTGTTCTGACAAACGAATTTTCCTACAATGATAAGGAAATATAAGTACTCTTTACAAAATCTGGAGAAAATATGACCGGCTAAACTTTTGAAATTTTCATCTCAAACATTTTTTGCACATTTTGCTTTTTAAAACTGAGCATTCATTCTGAGCACTCAGTTTCGCATTCGAACCCTGTGGTAATCATACTGAGCTAGATATTCGCAGCCTCTGGTACAAATTGGATGCTTAAATAAGATTGATTCACGCTAGTATAAGAATTCCTGTGTTGTACACTAAATAACAAATTATCTTATCGTTCAAATATGGAGAATCACTTTCTATTTATAAATTCACCCCTGTGCAAAATGGGAGACTGCGGAGTAAAACCTAAGCAATTCATTTTACGACATACCGTGACTTTCAGACTACCTTGCCGTTTTTGACTTTCCAACAAACAAACAAACCAATGTCGTTACGCAATCAGGTTGAGGTAGTCTGTAAATTTGTCTTTATAACTGATTTATTTTCAAAATAAAATGACTCAGTTAAGTATACCTGGCGAAATTAGGAAGTATCCAATCTCCGTCTTGATAACTCCCTTTGGATCAGTATTCTTTCATTTAGGGTTTTCATAAAAAGGCTGCTGTATGTTTATGTCAAGCATGATGAACTGTGAATTTTCATTTGTTTTTTTTAAAGCTGGTATGATTCAAAATATCGGTGTAAACTGTTTCGAAATCTGGATTGGAGAACTAGATAAAACGTTGTATAAACATCTTATCCAAAGTAAAATTCCAATCAAATCAATGTAAAATCCCATTCAAATCAATGTAAAATCCCATTCAAATCAATGTAAAATCCCACTCAAATCAATGTAAAATCCCACTCAAATCAATGTAAAATTCCATTCAAATCAATGTAAAATCCCATTCAAATCAATGTAAAATCCCTTTCAAATCAATGTAAAATCCGATCGAGAGGGTAATATTACCATGATGATCATATCGACAAAACAATTTCGGTGACCCTCTACTTTTATGAACTTACTTACTTGATTACAGCCATAATACAGGCTTCACCCCATTTTGTCTTAAATAAATATTAATTTAACGACTCACTTCAACAACCGACAAAATGAACAAGCAAACTGTACACTACTCTATAATTACTAGACAGGCAGACTTGAATATTTCGCAAATCATACTTTACTAGAACTGTGTTTCCAGCGTGAGACAAGTCTGTAGTGTGTTTGTCATGCTAGTACTAGTTAGTACCCTTGATTACATTAATTTATCGCATCAGGACAATATATGGAAATTTATATACACGCTTAGCATCATCTGCTACACAGGTATTGCCTTATATATAAAACGCAGATGTATGCGTAGATATACGTGGGAATACATACTGGCCTAGTAGGCTGGCCACCTGTCGCATCGCAGGGCTCCGGATTCTCGTGAATCGGCAAGCAGGTAGGAGATAAGGCCTAACTTCTATTGGGACATGGCCTCAGTGGTCACAGGAAGTTGAAAAGGTCAACAGGAGAGCACTTCACACTGCTGACTGAGTGCAAAACTGACGGTTACTATTACCGTTTATGTTCTTTGATTGCTGGGGAACTAAAACTTTCAGCAAAGCTAGCATCTGGTCACCAGGATTTGTGTTTGCTAAAATTTATAGCAAAAGTTAAATCTATTATTTTTTTATGATCACAAAAATTGGTAGTTTAATATAAATTGAAATATTTATAGTTAGGTAAATAACAAAATAAACACGTCGATACTTGATGCCCTTATATCAAAACAATTTTAAGAAAATAAATCAAGAAAGATTACAACCGCCTTTACTGCGGTCTCCAGCTAGAAAAAAAATTAGGACGTATGGATAGACAGAATTTAAACAGAATCATAACAAAAAGACTTATAGATTCAATAAGGAGAAATGTAAACGAGTACATATTTTATAGCGGCAACAACCAGGATTTCTATGAATTTTTCAATGATATTGAACCATATCTAAATAAGATCATCAGTTGAAAAATTAAACAATTTTGTTCAGTGAAAACTCAGTTAGACTTAACGATTAGTCTTATGAAATAACCCACTCAGTTAGACTTAACGATTAGTCTTATGAAATAACCCACTCAAAATGAAGAGAAACACTAAGTACTATCTATACTCGCGTATAAAAAATCGAGTCTAAATGCAAACGACATAGACCCTGATCTGCCGTCGCATAATGCGCCGGCAGATCAGGGTATATGTTGTTTGTTCTACTAATTAGTCCTTACAAACTGCATAGACCAAGATCTGTCGGCGCATTATGTGATGGCAGATCTGGGTCTATGCATTTTGCAGTTGGTAGCGGTTTATACGCTAGTATATACGGTACATACATTTTTAAAATAGAACCAGATCTATTAATATAATGAACAAAGCCAAAATGGATAATGCCATTGAATCCTTATTCAACATTTTACATACATAAGACTGGTATTATCATAGATAAACAGACATGTAAAACATTGTACATACATAAGACTGGTATTATGACAGATAAACAGACATGAAAAACATTGTACATACATAAGACTGGTATTATGACAGATAAACAGACATAAAAAACATTGTACATACATAAGACTGGTATTATGACAGATAAACAGACATGAAAAACATTTTACACACATAAGACTGGTATTATGACAGATAAACAGACATGAAAAACATTTTACATACGTAAGACTGGTATTATGACAGATAAACAGTGTTATGTATGATGTTTATATAATATTGTGAATATTTTAGGAAATTATAAATGTTTCTTCACTTTAATATTTGCTTAAATCTTTATGTTTATTAGGAAAAACATGTATAACTAGTGTCCTTGAATTAGGTTGTTTTGATCAATATGTTTTCTCAATTTGAAGGTCAAGGTTGATTTTGTTTACAGTTAGAATTCCATTAAGATGACTCATATTCTAGAACATTCTGTCATGTGACCAATCTTTATATATACCATGTTTGGTGGACATTTTTTCAGTTTTGACATTACCATCAGTCTTGTAAAGAGCTATTGCAGTTGTGAAAATTCATTCCAAATTCTAAGAGAGGAATTATTTTAAATATTCATTGGATTATAACAGTGCTCATAAACTTTTGGATTTTGGATTTTTAATTGACAATTTTGGAATTAATGTGAACTTATTCAGAGATTTTGGAATACTTCATTTTGACTTCAGCACCTCAAGATTTCTAGTACATCAGGACTTTGGAGACCATTAGCACATCTTAACATTCAAGGACACAGCCGTGAATTCGGAACATTCTATATTTAGGACTTGTGATTAGAACAATCATTCTTATTGGATTATTAGGATTTCAAAAAACATTACTGTAAGTGACTTTTTGATTTTTCATTTTAATTATCTAGTAATAAATTGCTTGTTGATTTTTTACTTGATTTGTTGGTTTCACTTTCTTTCTGTTACATTTTTCTTAGACCATAGAGTCGTAACAGAAATTGGGGGCTCGTCATCTGGGATCTGAATTTCTTTAAAGCATATTAGAGATATTAAATTTATCTTTGAAATTCATATTGATTTTGTCTCGGAGAATTTTTTTGTCTTTGGCAAAGATTTTTAAATAGAGAAATTTTTGTGTGTGAAACCAACAAGCATTTACAATGGCATCTAATGTTCAGAATTTCATTTCAAAACCTACCCAGGAGGGGTTAGAGTGCATGAGAAAGGATGAGTTGCTCGAGCTTGCCAGAAAATACAGTCTATCTGAGGCAAAAGTATCATTGACAAAACAGGAGATAAAGATTATTTTAATTCAGTATTTAGTAGGAAAGGGAATTTTTGAAAATAGTGCTTTAAGTTTGAAGAGAAAGCCTGTATCTGGTTCTGACAGGAAATTAAGGGAATTAGAGTTAAAGAACCAGATTGATTTAGAATTGGCAAAGCTTCAGATTCAGAGAGAGAGAGAGAAGGAAGAGAGGCAGATCCAAATGCAGAAGGAAGAGAGGGTGATCCAAATGCAGAAAGAAGAGAGGCAGATACAGATGGAGAGAGAAAAAGAAGAGAGGCAGTTGGAGAGAGAGAAAGAAGAGAGATAAATGCAGATACAGATGGAGAGAGAGAAAGAAGAGAGGCAAATGCAGATGGAGAGAGAAAGAGAGAAAGAAGATAGACAAATACAAATGCAGATGCAGATGCAAAGAGAAGAAATGGAAATGCAATTTAAGTTAAGAGAATTAGAACTGGCAAACAGAGCACACTCCACTCCTTTAAATACAAGTTCAGGTTTTGATGTTACTAGATATATTAGGTTAGTACCCCCTTTTCAGGAAAAAGAAGTAGATAAATACTTTCTTCATTTCGAGAAAATAGCTGAAAACTTGAAATGGCCCAGAGAGCATTGGACTTTGTTATTACAAAGTGTACTTATTGGCAAAGCTCGTGAAGTCTACATTTCACTGTCAGTACAACAAAGCACTGATTATGATGTGCTTAAGGAGTGCATCTTGAAAGCTTATGAGTTGGTACCAGAGGCATATCGACAAAGGTTTAGGAATAGTAGAAAAGAAACTGGACAAACTCATGTCGAATTTGCAAGGGATAAAGAACAACTATTTGATAGGTGGTGCTCAGCCAAGAAAGTTGATCAAGGTTATGATAACCTCCGACAGCTCGTATTAATTGAAGAGTTCAAGAGGTGTAACCATAGTGATGTTAAAACCTATCTTGACGAGCAGAATGTGGAAACTTTGGAAAATGCTGCTCGTATGGCTGATGATTATTCCTTGACTCACAAAATTTCATTTGGCAATAAGTCGTCCTCTCAGCAGTTTTCTGGTAAAAAACCATTTCAATCTCATTCGAGTACTTCCAAATTTCACAACAGCACAGCTGTTAGGAATCAAACATCTGATAAGACTGATCAGAAATCCTTATCTCTTCCTACGTGCACTTATTGTAAAAAGAAAGGGCACGTTATTTCTGATTGCTTCAAGTTGAAAAATAAGCAACAGAGAAAAGACAGAGCTTTTCCAAATGCTCTTATTTCTACGAGGTCAAGTTCACGGTCTTGTATTAAAAGCAATACATTTGTTGGGTCAAACAAACCCCAGTCTGATTCTATTTTGGAGGCTTATGAACCATTCATGTCAGAAGGTTCTATATCACTTATTGGTGATTCTGCCAAACCTATCCCAATTAAAATATTAAGGGACACTGGAGCTTCTCAGAGTCTTTTATTATCAGGTACTTTGCCTTTGTCTGAGGAGTCTTCTTCAAGTGAAAGTGTTCTTGTTCAGGGAGTAGAGTGCGGCTTTGTAAATGTTCCTCTTCATTGTGTAAATTTGGCATCAGACTTAGTTTCTGGACCTGTGACTGTTGGGGCAGTGACTTCTTTACCCATAGAGGGTGTTCATTTATTACTAGGCAATGACCTAGCTGGAGATAAGGTTGTGGTTAATCCACTTGTAACTGACAAGCCTTGTTTGGATCAGAAAGTTGATCCTGTCGAAACTGAAATCTCTGATTTGTACCCTGCTTGTGCAGTTACTAGAGCTATGGCAAAAAGAGCTCTTGAGAGTGATGTTGATCAGGATATTATTCCTTTAGCTGACACATGTGTTGGTCAATCTTTTGATGAGGTCACTTTTTCCTCAGGTATTGATCAATCAAATGGTATTGATCACAGTGATCCTCTTTTGGCAACTCATTCTCTTTGTCCTACTCAGGGTGACAAACGACAATCTCTTGTCGTTGAACAGGAGCAAGATCCCGAGATATCTTGTTTGTTTCAGAGGGCTATTAGTGAAACTGAAGCCACACAAGTTCCAGTGTGTTACTTTGTGAAAAATGGGGTCCTTATGAGGAAATGGAGACCACCTGATGTACCCGCTGGTGACGAGTGGTCAGTGAGCTATCAAATTGTTGTTCCTAAGTCATATAGACAGGAAATTATTAATTTAGCCCATGAAGCTCCTTTGGCTGGTCATTTAGGAGTCCGTAAGACTTATCACAAGATCTTGAATCATTTTTATTGGCCGAAACTCAAAAGTGATGTTTCTAAATACTGCAGATCTTGTCACACTTGTCAAATGGTAGGAAAACCCAATCAGAAAATACCTAAGGCTCATTTACAACCTATTCCTGCATTTGATGAACCATTTAGTAGAATAATGGTAGACTGTGTTGGTCCTTTACCTAAAACCAAGTCAGGCAACCAATACTTGTTGACCATCATGTGTACATGTACAAGATTTCCAGAAGCAATTCCTCTGAGAAATATAAAAACTAAAACTATTGTGAAAGCTTTGGTGAAGTTTTTTACACTTGTTGGCCTTCCCAAATCTGTCCAGTCAGATCAAGGGTCAAATTTTATGTCTGGAATTTTCCAACAAGTTATGCATGAATTAGGCATCCAACAGTTTAAATCTTCTGCCTATCACCCTGAAAGTCAAGGTGCTTTGGAAAGATTTCATCAAACTTTGAAGAATATGATTCGATCATATTGCTTTGATACAGAAAAGGATTGGGATGAGGGTGTTCATTTGTTGTTGTTTGCTGTTAGGGAATCAGTTCAAGAGTCGTTGGGTTTTAGTCCCTTTGAACTAGTTTTTGGTCATACTGTCCGTGGACCATTGAAATTATTGAAAGAGAAACTTCTTTCAAATGAAGATTCAAAGATTAATCTTCTTGATTATGTTTCTGATTTCAAATACAAGTTGTCAAAGGCCTGTGAAGTAGCAAGAACTAATCTTCAGACTACCCAGTCAAAAATGAAATTAAGGTATGACAGAAATACACAGGAAAGGAGTTTTAAACCTGGTGACAAAGTTCTGGCTCTCTTTCCCATACCTCAAAATCCTCTTCAGGCTAAATTTTTTGGTCCTTATACCGTTGAAAAGAAAGTAAATGACTTAAATTATATCATTAACACTCCTGGGAGACGGAAACAGAAACAACTTTGTCATATAAATATGTTAAAGGAATATTTTGACAGAGATAGCCCAGCTAATTATTCTGTTAATTTAGTTGTACCTGTCCCACACAGTGAAGATATCAACGATGGAATACAATCAGACTATAGTGACTCTGGTATAACCAATCTTCGGAATTCAGAAATATTGAACAACCTAGACCAGAAACTTTCACATCTACAACAACAGGAAAGAAATGAACTAAAACAGCTATTACATGACTATGAGCACTTGTTTCCTGATGTTTCAACACGAACAAGTAAAATTTATCATGACGTTGACATTGTAGATTCTGTGCCTGTGAAACAGCATCCTTATAGGATGAATCCTCTCAAACAGAACTATCTGAAGAAAGAAATTCAGTATTTACTGGAGAATGATTTCATAGAACCAAGTAAAAGTAACTGGAGTTCACCATGTATTCTTGTTCCCAAGCCAGATAATACATTCCGTATGTGTACTGACTATAGAAAAGTCAACAGTGTCACCAAAACTGATTCATTTCCAATCCCAAGAATGGACGATTGCATTGATAAAATTGGAAATGCGGAATATGTCACCAAGTTTGACCTTTTAAAAGGATTCTGGCAAATTCCACTGACGGAAAGGGCAAAAGAAATTTCAGCATTTGTAACTCCAGATGGACTTTATCAATATAAAGTTATGCCGTTTGGAATGAAAAATTCGCCTGCAACGTTTCAACGTCTGATGAACATGATAACATTTGGTCTTGATAATTGTGACGCTTATATCGATGACGTCATTATCTACAACAACACCTGGGAAGATCATTTGGAAACCATTCGAAAATTCTTCGATCGACTCAGTGATGCGAATCTGACAATTAATTTGAGCAAAAGTGAGTTTTGCCATGCTTGTGTCACATTTTTAGGACATATTGTGGGACAAGGTCAAGTTAAACCTATAGAAGCTAAGGTCAAAGCTATCTCTGAATTTCAAGTTCCAATTTGTAAAAAGCAACTGATGCGATTTCTAGGTATGGCTGGATATTATCGGAAATTTTGTTCCAATTTTTCCAAAATTGCTGAACCTTTGACAAGTTTATTGAGTAAGAAAACCAAATTTCATTGGTCTGACAAGTGTCAGGAATCTTTTGACAAGTTAAAGGCCATGCTTAAGAATGCACCAGTTCTTTCTGCACCAAATTTTAGCCAATCATTTAAATTATCTGTTGATGCAAGTGATGTAGGGGTTGGTGGAGTATTGATTCAGGAAGACAAAAGTGGTGTTGATCACCCTGTGTGTTATTTTTCTAAAAAACTAAACAAGCATCAGAAAAATTATTCCACAATTGAGAAGGAATGTTTGACTTTACAGCATTTTGAAGTGTATGTTACCTCAGCTCTTTCTCCAATTATTGTGTACAGTGATCACAATCCCCTTACTTTCATCAACAAAATGAAAGATAAAAATCGGAGATTGTTGAGATGGAGTTTGATATTGCAGGAATATAACATTGACATCAGACACATCAGGGGAAAAGACAATGTGATTGCAGATGCACTCTCACGTGCCTAGAAATGTAATATTGCTTGATGTAATTAAGTCCAGTATCATAAAACATGTTCTTATGTAATTTTGGTTATTGTAGTATTAGATGTATATTCAAAAGAAAGCTTTATTATATAAATCTTTCTTTTTCTTTATGAGGGGAGGTGTTATGTATGATGTTTATATAATATTGTGAATATTTTAGGAAATTATAAATGTTTCTTCACTTTAATATTTGCTTAAATCTTTATGTTTATTAGGAAAAACATGTATAACTAGTGTCCTTGAATTAGGTTGTTTTGATCAATATGTTTTCTCAATTTGAAGGTCAAGGTTGATTTTGTTTACAGTTAGAATTCCATTAAGATGACTCATATTCTAGAACATTCTGTCATGTGACCAATCTTTATATATACCATGTTTGGTGGACATTTTTTCAGTTTTGACATTACCATCAGTCTTGTAAAGAGCTATTGCAGTTGTGAAAATTCATTCCAAATTCTAAGAGAGGAATTATTTTAAATATTCATTGGATTATAACAGTGCTCATAAACTTTTGGATTTTGGATTTTTAATTGACAATTTTGGAATTTATGTGAACTTATTCAGAGATTTTGGAATACTTCATTTTGACTTCAGCACCTCAAGATTTCTAGTACATCAGGACTTTGGAGACCATTAGCACATCTTAACATTCAAGGACACAGCCGTGAATTCGGAACATTCTATATTTAGGACTTGTGATTAGAACAATCATTCTTATTGGATTATTAGGATTTCAAAAAAACATTACTGTAAGTGACTTTTTGATTTTTCATTTTAATTATCTAGTAATAAATTGCTTGTTGATTTTTTACTTGATTTGTTGGTTTCACTTTCTTTCTGTTACATTTTTCTTAGACCATAGAGTCGTAACAACAGACATGAAAAAACATTTTACATACGTAAGACTGGTATTATGACAGATAAACAGACATGAAAAACATTGTACATACATAAGACTGGTATTATGACAGATAAACAGACATGAAAAGCATTTTACATACATAAGACTGGAATTATGACATAAACAGACATGAAAAGCATTTCACATACATAAGACTGGTATTATGACAGATAAACAGACATGAAAAGCATTTTACATACATAAGACTGGTATAATGACAGATAAACAGACATGAAAAACATTTTACATACATAAGACTGGTATTATGACAGATAAACAGACATGAAAAGCATTTTACATACATAAGACTGGTATTATGACAGATAAACAGACATGAAAAACATTTTACATACGTAAGACTGGTATAGTGACAAATACACAGACGCTTTCTCTTTGACCTCCTCTATCCTTTTGAGTATCTTTTCAGTCATTTTTCTTTTGCACTTTTGATAGCGTATTAGTGCTAGCTTCTATCTTGTTGTTGAAGTAAATACTTTCTGCATTATAATCATGATTATATAAAACAACTTCTTGTCGACTCGCTGGATAAACAAATCTGTTTGGAAGTGTTCTAACTGTTATTGCAAAGTATCACAGTATTCCAGGGATTAAAAATTATAATCCATGTCATTGTCTAAATCATCTTCTTCATTGTTTATCCTCTGTTCAGTTGATTGTAATAGTATTTCATGTTATGTATCTTATCCGCTCTTCCCTTTACTGTTGAAATATCATTAGATAAGGCATTAAATCTCTGTCTTTATTTGTTGTCAGTTCTTATTCTCTACATGTTTTGATTGCTTTTAAATTATTATCCTCCAACGTTTAATATATTTGAGTATCAACCCGAGTTTTGTACATAAATTATTTTAGCTGTATCATTTTATGTACTGGATCTGCTGTATTGGCAATAGAGCTGAGTTTTAAGTCATTGTTAATTGAATAACCCAGTGTTACACTTTCATCCCCTGTTTGCGTCTTCAAAGTCTCCGACGTCTTTTCTACGGTTCTAAAACCTGAGTCAATAACACCTCTAAAAGATACCCCAAACTTTGCTATAACGCTGTTTATCTAGAGATGAAAACTGTTCTTTACACACGGCTTGTACTTTAAATGAAAAATATATTTTACAGGAATACCATGAAAATCCATTACTTTTCCATCTTCATCTCTGATGTTTATATTCAATCTGTTTATGATATTCCGTCGTTATTGGTTGCACTGATCATCACAAGGATAAGAACAAACGTCTACGTAAATAAAATTTTGAACAGGCAAAGACTCTGAGAAAGTATTATAGTTAATGTTTGGTTTTATTGGTTTGATCACTGTAAATGTATAAAATTTTGGGCTTCAGTAATGAACAAACAGTATTAAATACATCAGATTCTATCATAATTCTCGGGCCACAGAATCCTAACAATTTATTGTTGTAGTTTGGTCATATACACTGCGCAATATTTACTCAGAGTAATTTGAACTTTTGATTTGTGTTTTAGACATGCCACATCTCTACGTTGTTCCTTGTCACCATTGACAGTTGTTTCCTCTGATTGTTTTCGTGTACATCTTAAGCTTGTGGAAAGCATCAGGTATTAGAACAGTTCTGATTTCATTTTTAACACTTATATAAGTGAATTGCTGTCTTTAAGTTCATCAGAAACACTGTTATACCCAACAACAAAAATGTATTCTTTTCAACGATATCGAGATATTACCGCTTGCGTTCTCACTTGGATTGTTGGGAGAGGCTTCTATCTCAAGGATTCCTTCTATTATAATATAACTTTATATTTGTATAGTAGAAATTTAAACAGCCTAGAGTTGCAACGATTCTATATCTTCAGCACACATAGCCTTCGGCATGATTAGAGACTTTATGTTTCCTGTTACTTTTTTCAACATATGATGTCCTTCAATTGTTCCCTCCTCAAAAACGTTTTTTCTTTGATTTGCATTTCCGCAAAGTCTTTGACTTATGTATTGTTCATTTTTGTCCTTACTGCAATTTTTGTTTCTTTGTATATGTTGTACTCGTTGATGATGAAATACATTCACATTGGTTTATTGCACTGTCACTTATTGCTTTGTTTTTCTTGCCGTCAATACCGTTTAACTCACTGATGGCAGATGTTACTATTTTATCATGATTTAGAACTTTGCTGTAGAACAACATTTCCTTGAACGCGTACGCAACAAATCCTAACAATGTTGCACCAAACCCGCTAAAGGACAACAAAAGTACTACTTCTGCGACACCTAATTATGTTGCTGTTATTCCCATACCACCTGAAACATGATAGCCTCTACTCAGTGCAAAACACTATTTGCTGCTTTGCATTATCTTTTTTCTAAAAGCTATATAGTGTTCGACCTCCATGACTAAATCACTTTTAATTTCGTTAAAGATTTTGCAACCGAAAATTAAGACCATGATATATTGGCAGTGTGGGATATAAAGAAAGGTGCACTGGGTACGTTTTCACTTATTCATCTAATGATAAAAGCTCTGCTGTTTATGTATAGGAAAGAGGCAGCTCATATTTTTTAGTTGTAGCTGAATTTACTGACGCTGAGAATGCTTTTGGTTGTACTGTTGTATATTTTTATTTTGTCTTGCTTTCCGGTACGGAAATGTAATCGTGCTGTGTACGTATACCGGAGTCAAAAACAATTGGATCTGAAGAACTAATTTACTAATTTATTGAATAACAATTTTGTCAGGCAAAAGTTCATCTTCTATCAGTTAGTCAGTTGTGAATTGACTAAAAAAAACAACAACAACAAACTGGAATTACTAGCTTTAACACTTCTTCAATATCCACGTTCGATGGTGGACCTATTATACAACCTAGTAGCTTCTTGGAAATCATGATCTAGGCTACAGTAGGAGCAGAGTCAAATGTGCATGGTAAATTGTGTTGATAATATTTTTTCTTTTTATTTCAGTCGACATTTTTTTCTGAGTAAATGCTATGATAGCACTAAAAAAATAAAGTTAAAGAATTTTAGCAATGGACGTTTGATTTTATCTTCGTTTGTACAATGTTAACAATTTTTGTGAAATAAAAGTCCATGTCGTATCAGGTAGTCAGTTGTGACCTGATAGAGTGAAACTAGATTAATTAGTTTTGCAATTTGTCCCATATCGATGTTTCATGATTGATATCTTTAAACAGATTCTTCAAAATCATGGTGGAGGAAATTAAGCACATTGTTTAGCACTGCATCGTAAACAGAGTTAATAATATTTTGTATCCCCTGACATTGGTCTGAATGTAAAAGCTGTGTTATTTATTAGCTGTACGAAGTTAAAAGCATCTTTGGCAAAAGGCAGTAAGATTGTGCCTCCTGAACATGTACAGAGCACGACACATACAGGGTTTTGATCTTGTGCTGTTTTGATATTGGTGATAGTATATTGTTAACTTCTTTTACAGTTGGATATTGGAGATTCTATAAGGAAACAACAATTGTCCTTTAAGACCAGATTAACAAATTAGTTAAAACAGATACAACACCTACTATCATATCAAATATATTGTTTGAGCTTTGTAAAGATGCATTGTTTCTTTTATCTTGTGATGTTTCAGTTTTTTTCCATCTTTCTTTACACCTTTAGCTCTTTTAAATTGTTGTGAACGTTTTCCATGTTGTTTTGCAAGCTCAGCTCTAAGCGGATCTTTTGACTTTTTTGAAGTTCCTTTCTCTAGTGATTGTGACCTTAACACACATTGCCTTTTCTATAATTTGTCAATCGTTGATTTTTCGTTATGTTTTCTTCGCTACCTTCCATTAACTTGCAAGGAACTTTGGAAAGTTAACTAAACATGATTTCAGGATGTTAGAAAGTTAAGTAGTACGTCATTGTTCAATGTTACTTTCAGTAGTGAAAGATAATTGGAAATAATTTTGGAAAAATAAATGGTTACAAAGGTACCTCCTGTATGTGAAGAAGTGAAAGATATTGATCAGTTTTTTTTTTTACCAAACTGCTACTTATTGCAAACATGATAAAAAGAAGAACAACAAAAACTGGAATAATAAAAATAAAGGCTGCTTTAAAAAGTGATATTTAAAAAAAACAGTGGGCATGTAAATGAACACAACAGACAATAATAAAAGTTTAGGCTAATTCGCAGTACAAGATTAAGAATGATAAAATCATTGAAACAAGCACTAAGAATCAGATACGACCTTAACAATTCTTAGTGTTCCGTCTTTTTGACTTTATAGAAGGTGGCTAAACTTTACAGAGACTGAATGTGTTAATGACGATTATTCAAATATCGATGTCGTTATTCCATGTTCGTCATTTGATCTATCCAATCCAAATCAACAATAAAAAAATATTTCACACTGTGAAAACATTAGGCATATGCTTGCCAGTGAAAACAGTTCAAACAAAAGATAAAAAAATTTTTACAAAGAGACTGAAGATCACAAAAAAACTTTAATTATTCGGAATGTCAAGTCTTATCATGTCAAGTCTTATCATGTCAAGTCTTATCATGACAAGTCTTATCATGTCAAGTTTTATCATGTCAAGTCTTATCATGACAAGTCTTATCATGTCAAGTCTTATCATGTCAAGTATTATCATGTCAAGTCTTATCGCTGAGGAGATTTTATACAATATTCTTTAATTTATTTTTCTCTATCGACTTTATTTCATGATACGCAGTTACTCCTGTAATGATAACTATTGTAACAATTGTGTTTAAAGGTACAAATATATCAACAACAAAGCAACCAGTATACGGTTATTTATTAAGCATTATTTCAATATTTTCTATTTTCTCCCTGTTCTGTTGGTCATATAATCATCTTTCTGTTCATCCTGTAAACCGTCCTAGTTGTCATTCGGAAGAAATCTGTGAATTAATATATTGTAACAGTGTAGAGTACAACATCTATCACTCATCACTGATTTGAAAATTATTGATTTGTTTTTATCCATTTTCTCCAGCTCTTTTCAGTTAAATATTTACTCACTATCTCTTTGTAAATTCCGTGTTTAATTCCTATTTGTACTCTTTAAATGTGGGAGAAATGGAGTTATCCCTTATTTGTTTTCAATAAATCCCAATAAATTTTAGTTGTACTTCCTCCATTTATCTAACAATAAAATCATGATTTGTATGTGTATCGTTGTCACTCTCAGACACCTCGCGAGAAAAGCACAATCTTCGCTATTTTATACCCCCCCCCCCGGCCCCAACAACAACAACAACAAAAAATGGCTGAGGGTGGGGAATGTTTTGAAATCAAAGAACTTGAAATTCCTTCGCATAAAAATGATGATTATGACTATATTGTAGATACTGGACCAACAATTGATCATAATGTAAAATCTTGTTAGTGGTTTTGAAGATGTTGCTCCAAGTCAAGGTGCTAGGGGTTCGGGGTTAAATTCTCGACTTGCACGAGGAGGACATAAAAAAAAGTCCTTGGCATGAATGAATTACATCACACCTTTGAAAAAACAAACTGCCTTAGAATACAAAACAAAACGCTGTATTATGTAAAACCAGATTATAAAAAAAGTCAGATCTCCAGGAAAGTTGACACTGAA
Source organism: Margaritifera margaritifera (assembly GCA_029931535.1). Lineage (NCBI taxonomy): Eukaryota > Metazoa > Mollusca > Bivalvia > Unionida > Margaritiferidae > Margaritifera > Margaritifera margaritifera. The sequence goes on along the minus strand of JAQPZY010001690.1, from coordinate 5,683,219 downwards.
ATTATGCTTGAACCCAGCACTATAGCAGGTAAAACTGATAGGAACTTGTTAATTCCATAAGGTTGGATACAACAAGGCAACGAATGGATGTATCCAATTGAGGTCACAAAATCTAAATATCCGCTTGCACCTAATGTTGTACAAAGACAATCAATACAAGTCCCTGGGGATTTTGAGATGCAACAATTGACAAAAATGAACCAATTGGCCAAAAGGTAAGAGAACTAGACAATTTAATACATGATTAGCTTGAAAAAAAAGTGAAGGTGTATAACTTCCACTACGATTATTCACTACTCAAGATGAAAGAGAATTAAAGGGTTGCAGAACTGTAACTCCATTATATAATCTATGAGAGCTGATGTTAAAACGTGTGAAAAACAGATTGAAGATAAAAAAAAAAGGACATTAGTAAAGAAACAGAACCTAACTTATTGCATGAACATTGGAAAGTTTTGAAATTGAAAAAGCACATTTAGCTGATATCTAACACAGTTGAAAAGAAATTTAGTGAAAATATTAGGGAAAAAATCAATTCAGAAGTTCAAAAAAAATTACAGTTAGGCACAAGTCTAAAACAACTGTTTAAATAAAAGAGTGTAGCAATATCTGCTACAGCTACTGCATTAGTCTGAAAGTATCTATTGTCTTTATCAAATTTTGTAAAAGGTTTGTACGGGTTGGTGGAGGAGAACAGGTGGCAGAAGTTCTTCACGAGGAGGGAAAGCTGATTCGTTCTATGACTAAAAAGCCATAGCAAATATTGCCAATTATTTGTTCCAGTTATCCAAAAAAGCAGCACCAGCATTGCCTGGAATAACTTGCAGTGTAATGAGCTGTCTTTTGAAAACAGCTGATCAGGTTGGGTTTTTTCCCCTTGCTAAACGTGGTATTTTGCTTTGTTATTTACATTTGTATCTGAATTGTAAATAAAGCATCCAGCAGAATTAGAAACTAGGGAAACTCATCACCGTGGGTGAATTCATTAACTCAAATAATTAAACTATAGCAGCCTTTTGAAGTTTCTAAATTGCCATGTGTCATCTGTAATTGCCACGTGTCATCTGAACGTATCTGCTTGTAATTTTAATTTCAGCATAAGTTAGTTTAATCCGAAACTACACCTGAAATGTTCCTTGTTCTTCGTGTTAATTATTCAAACATTGTATTTTATGTTTCTTTCAGCCCCCCCCCCCCCCATTGAAATAATATGTTACCTTCGATAACTATTTTATTCTTGGCCTTGATCTATATCCTATGATGGCTTGCTGAAACGTTAAAATTGTTACATATTATGTTAAATCGTTTCATATCAATGTGCTGGTTTGTTTTTTTTTTTTTTTTTTTTTTTTTTTTTATTTTCTTCTTCCACACTTTGTCACATTCTAGAAACTTGTTATTTTTTAAAAACTAAAAGTTTTCACGATTCTCAATACTTTCTTGTATGAATTGTCCTTCCTTTATTTCAATTCATCCATATTGCACTTAAAGCTATTTTACCGTTGTGTATGTTATCTTGTTGGTCATAGGGAGATAACTCTTGGTCATAAAGTATACCCTCTATATACTCTCCCTTCAAGTCTTCCGTCAACAACTGGAAAACCTAAAACAACTAGCCTGATTTTAAATAGTTCCTCGGTAAAGCTAGGAATATAACCCTTTTCACAAAGGTATTTTTAAATAACCAGGATACCCAGTGAGGAAAACCAGGAAATTATTTTTCTTTCAAAATTAAACGCTATGCAAAGTGCGAAAATGTAGAGCGGACCCTCAGTAATTTGAAACGAAATAGAAACATCCAGAGAATACTTTATGCCTAATAAATTTGAAACATCCAGAGAATACTTTATGCCTAATAAATAGAAACATCCAGAGAATACTTTATGCCTAATAAATAGAAAAATCCAGAGAATACTTTATGCCTAATAAATAGAAACATCCAGAGAATACTTTATGCCTAATAAATAGAAACATCCAGAGAATACTTTATGCCTAGTAAATAGAAACATCTAGAGAATACTTTATGCCTATTAAATTGTATGTAGGTTTTATTAACACGCCAAAATAACGATCGTCTAAAGGAAGTACTTTTATCTTCAGCAATTTGCAAAGGTTTGTTTCAATCCTTTCAGAAGTATGAATGATTTCAAATTAATGTCAAATTTTGCCATTCCTATGGTTGAATCTGCTACAGCTACTTGATATACTGAATCAATAGCTGCTGCTTTAAATGGAATTTTATTTCAATAAAATTTATCTCTGTTTTTATTAAATGATTGTAAACTGGCCTTGCAATGTTTACGATAAGTTGTACTGTAAATGTAGCCGAATATAATTCGTATACTTGCTCATGTCAAATACATAATTATTTCTTCCTCGTACTGCGCTGTTTTAGCCCTCTTGCTGTCATCATTGAAATAATAAGTAGATCTATAGCTTTTCTGAAACATTGGTGTATAACGTGTTTGATCTTTGAAATCAGCACATTAACAAGGTTTGGTTTCTTAAATGTTATTCTTTAACAAAAGTAGCATTCACCACTTTTATTTCGTCCAAACTTGTAACCAGATAGACATTATTTCTTGCAACCAACATTGTTCCTTTCATGATAAACACGTGAATATTGATATTATTTCTATGAAAACTGTTTCAGCTATTGGTATAACTTTGTGTCATTATTTATGATGTGTTCAAAGTTCAATTTATTTTAGATATATAAAACAAATAATATATTTACCTTTTGGTATAAAGTTCATGGTGACTAGATGATAGCTTTGCTGAATATTTGACTTCACCAGCAATCAAGGAACATCAACGATAATCCCAACCATCAATTTCGCATCCAGTCACCAGTGTGAACGGGCCACAGGGAGGGCTTACCCCTGACGTTATTAACTCACCGTGACCACTGAGGCCATACCCGCAACAAACGTTAGGACGTACCACCTACCTGTTTGCCGCTTCGCGAGAATCCAGAGCCCTGTGCTCCAATTGATGATCAACATACCAGACAATTAGACTGTTTATATCTTATCTGTTTATACACACATCGGTGATTTATATGTAAACGATTACCTGTGCCGCAGATTGTTTTGATTGTGTATGTAAATTTGCATATATTATACTGATGATATAACGTTATGTTATCAAGGGAACTAACTTGTAAAATCATGATAAACATGCTTCCGATTTGTCTCTCTTTGAGCCGACTAGTTTAGTAAATTTTATAATGTCCGTCTGGTCTTGTAATTTTTAGAGTAGTGTGCATATTGCCGATTCTGTTAGTTGGGTGTTGTAGCGAGTCATTAAATTAAGATTTATATAAGACAAAATGGGGCGGAGCCCTATGATGCTTGTAATCAATTAAATAATTTCCTAATTAGTCCAGAATCAGCAACTCGTACATTACTTCATTGCATCTTATCTTCAATTTATATCAATATGAACGATTTCTTGATGTACATAATTTAAGATGTCTTCTGCCTTAATTCACATTAAAATTATATATTATATATAATGTAAACTTTGCAGTCTTTTCATTTTTATGCTGTATCTTATCATCCATTCAGCCGTCTGTGATTTTAGGAAATTTTAAACGATTTACTCAATAGCAGTATAACAATATTATCACCAGAATTCTCACAAAGAGAGCTGAGGACCGTAGGGGAAAACCTTTAATCTCAAGCCGCTGCAAACCATCAAGTCTACCCGATTTTAAACAGAAATATTTAAAGGAAAAATTCGGGCTATTGATAGAGTGTCAGGTCTACTGAATTCGACCAGACCGACTAAACGAAGGAAATGAGAGAGAGAGAGAGAGAGCGTAACTGTAAGTACTAGTATTGCTATTTCGATTGAGTTCGCTGCATTATCAGTTGCAAATGATCGGATACCTTGTTTTATAGCATGATGTAAAGAAAGAGTAACTATTAGCCCAAATTTCATATATAATTTATAATACCTATAATAATGAAAACATAAAGTTGTCACGTGCTGTAAAGGACGTATGACGAGACATTTTAACCGGGTAATACGTTCTCTCCTTGATCTGTTGACCTAGTTTGGGAAATGTGTTTCAACATCTTAGACTTAGAACGTAGACCTACTCACACTAATTTATAAAACACATCAAATAAACATAGCATTAATAGTATTTTGATATTTTTCATGTATAAATGAATTTGGATATCTCTTTGAAAATGCAATTCGCCGACATTTGCAGGGTTCCGACTGAGATAATATTAAGTTGATCTTTGTACAAGTTGTGTGTGTAGAAGAATTGATTTATCGCTTATAAAAAATGGAGAATTCGTATGAATACATATTTCTTTTATTTAATATCTATCTTAATAAATGTAGTGCACAAATATTTAGTAAATACAGAAATATAGAAGCACTCTGAGGAATGTAGACTCGTACAAAAACGTGTAAATCCCAACCATTATCACCAGCGAGATGTGAAGGTACGACGTCACCGGAAGAGAGTAAATTCAGTTAGTCTCTGTGTACCCGGATAGAGCCAACATGGCGCGGTCCTGTGGTAATTACATTTCGGTCTATATCTTGATTTTCTGATTGGCCACAACTTTGAAAATTGGTTTAATAGCTCGGAACTTAATGAGGATTATTATAATAATAACAAGCTTGAACGATCAATTAGAGTCGATACTTATGTTTGTTAAATTCTGTTTCCAGAGTAGCTTCGCAAATATTTACCAAATTAATATGAATGTTCCATGTCCAAGGTAACACTGAAGCTGTTTTTTTATTGTGTGATAACTATCGCTTCGTGTCTGTAGCAACTTCGTTTTCTGATGGTATTCTACTATTTTCCAAGAATGGAATGCTTGTTCGATATTGATCAAACATCGCTATAATCCCACTAATTTTGTTTTCTCTCATTATCATCTTCCTTATTGTTTGGTTGGCAATAATGAATTTTTCCCTAAATATTCATCAGGAGTCAATGATCAAAATATAGCCATATGATTTCTCCCGTAAAGATTTTAGTTTTATAAATGAGGTTTTCCTCAAGGGAAAATCAGGCCTTCAAACTTGTTATCAATGTATCAATCCTCATTCAATTCTAAGCTACTGTACCAATTTTCAAAGCTGTGGCTAATCACATAATCGATATTTTGGCCAAAATTTAAATATCACAGGACCTCGACACGTTGGTTCTCTCAGGGTACTCCGATACAATCGGAACATCGCTCAGTCATTTCCGTCAAGTCGAGAAGTTACCTCAGATGTAGTTGTGGGAATACACATATATTTGACTTTGTCTCCTTCTGTCGCCATATTGCGCCATACGAACAAAAGTTGTTCTGAATACAGTTCTCAATGACGGAGAATTACATCTCGACTTGAGGGAAAAGGCCGAAGATGTTCCGACTGGCTCCGATACAAACTGAACTCCCTTCCTCTTCAGGTGGCGTCGCACCGTCACATCTCGCTGGTGATAAGGATTGGACGTAAACGTTTTTGTTCGAGTCTACTTCAGATTGCTTCTATATTTGTGTATTTACTAATATTTTGCACACTGTATTAGGATTGATATTCATAACAACAAATATGTATGCATAAGAATTGAAAATTTGTATAAGTGGTAAATACATTATTCTTCGCACATAATTTGAACAAAATCCATACAAGATCTTGTAAATGTCAGGAACTGATTAAAATGAAAAAAATTAGAAATAGATAAATCAATTTATACATGAAAATTATAATAATACTATTTTCTTTTATTTGTTTTATTAGGCCTATGGTCAAAGATGTTAAATGATTGATCAAGGATAGAACGTGTCAATTGACATAGTTAACTCGTCTCAAGTCCTTCACAGCACGTGGAATATTTTAAAGGATTGTAGGCATCATGCATTAGATGAAAATTGTGGATAACAGTTCTTTACATCATTTTTTAAAATCAAGTATCCGATAATTTTCGAATGAAAATGCAGCGAGCTCACTTACTCGCACTTGAATGATCTTGCATACTAGTATATACACGTAGGCTCTCTCTGTTTCTGTCTCTGTCCTTCTCTTTCATACACACGATGTGCGGGTCGAGTTCAATAGAACCAACAGCGCTAACACGGCAATAACGGGCAATAACAGGAAGTACAGGTTACACGTCACAAATGCAGCACCTTCTACGAGAAAATGTCGAACATACTGTATCGGAAATAAAAATTGAGCTATTAAAGGCTGATTTATCCTAAATTGGTAGGCCAAGTGTGCTCAAATTTTGCAGATGTAATAAATTAAGCGAATTATATCGATTGAATACATACTACACCTTAACCCGGATTTTCCCTTCATTTTTGAGGATCCCTCAGCTTTTTTCTTCAAGAATAAAATTATTCCAAGTTGCAGAAGTTTTGAACCTAAGAATTAATTGTCAACCCTTTCACAATCTCTGCCTTTGGCAAAAGTTTTTTTTTATATTTTCAGAAATGTCGCAAGCAACATAAATTAAATCTCATTTTGCGGAGAAATTTTGAGACGTTTTGTAAAACCAGGGCGAGACCTGCAAGAAAAACTTTTTCGAATGAAACTAATGGAATATCCGCATCGTGACATGTTTAACATTTTTCAGCATCTAACCTGAAGACATTATTTTGATGCATTGACGACGTTCACAACATTTTCTTTTTCTTCTAGGACTGGTGCACAAATTTATATCAAAATTATCGATAGTATGTCTTTTTTTATTCGGTCTACCATACTGCGTTTTGACTCGTTAGTTCCAATTGACGATTTTGTATGTCCCCTTTTGCGCGATCGTTCGACCTATTTTGATGAAGCTTGTTATAAACGCTTCGAGTAATGGAGGAAAAGTCTTCTGTCATTCTCACAGCGTTAATCCCAAAACTACATGCTATAAACTGTTACATTTTTACCTTCGTATGTACTCGTTTATAATACGCATCCATCTGCGAACAACGTAGACCCAGATCTGCCGTTGTATGCGGCGCCGATAGATATGTGTTTACGTTGTACGTTGTTTGCATTTAAGTGCGCGCTATTCATGGATGAAATGGAATAACATGAGGCTTATGTAGGTTTTGTGTTGATGTATACAACCTATCCACCTCTCTCACATTCTCGGACAAAATATTATGAAATTCATACGTGTAATAGATAATGAAATAACATATGAATATAACACAATAATTTCTCAATGTTCTCTAAATATCTATCCAGCATAATAATCATCTCGTGTTTTATCACCTCGAATATATGTGGCAACCACTTATATAACCAAAATTTACAGTATTTAGAAATTCGAGTTTGAGTGTAATTTTATTTGTTCGATCAAAAATATTCTCCTTGGGCTAATATTGATATTAGGAAAAACAAACTTTTACACTTTATTGGTAAATAGAGCTTTTTATACCAATTTACAAAAGGAATCGAAATAATAATAATAATAGTTAAGAATATTTCCTTTGGTTCCACTCTACAATTATTACGTACTTCTGAAAGAGGAACAGGTATAAGGTGAAGTTGTTTGCATTGGCAGCATGCACAATGGAGAGAATGTTGGCATTCATCTATGCTATTTTCATGTATTGTGACTGACATTTCTTTACATGTGGTAATTACGGAAACTATGCACTATCTAATGCAGACAGCTGATCAAAATGACTGCTCCCATGTGACAAGTCTTTCGTATCTTCCGTACGTCTAAGACCATCTTCAGCCACTACTTGCACCCTCGAGAGATTGCATGAATTAGTTGTACATTTGACCAAGGATTGGAATGTTAGGTTGAAGAGTATAGTTTGTATCAATTAACAAACCCTCCCCTCTTCCATTACCTGAAAGGAGTTTCCGATTTATGTAAATGTGTCAAGGCTGTCGCCGTTTTATTTGATGTATAGAAGCACTTGATGAGATGAATCGTATCTGTTTGAAAATGTGCACAATGAGGAAAATCTGGCTTCATCGATACAAAAAACAGCACTTGAATGCCATGTATAGCCGATGATAGGACAATTTTTTTTCTCATCTAAATTTTAAGAATAATATTTTTAAAAAAATATTCTCACAATTTTTCAGTGCTACGATCTCGAGACCACCCTCATTAGTTACATTTCGTATTAGATCACTCTGAGCGTGCAATTATTCTAATTTTACTTAGCCTCCGCCACCCAATACGAGGCACCTAAGTCGTTCCAAATAATATCCATCTTATTTTTATTGTTTTACTAATAATTAGTGTTCACAGCGCACAACCTATCGATGGCAGGATGTAACTGTCAAGTAAGTCAAAAAGAGAGTGTGAGACAGTATTAAGGTAACTTGTATTCTTTTTCAAAGGAATAAGGCAAAGTCATTGTGCCATTTCAATTGAAGGCAAGATGTACGTTAAGAACTTACTATGAACTATTGACGTAAAGTATACTAAGCCAAGATCTTGATAATTTTCTGTTTATAAGATGTTATATTTCCAGCCCATTTGACGAGTAGATGAACCAGACACGTGAAATCCGCTGATTAATCTAATCCGATCAGAAGAATTCAGGTCATTTATCCAACACTAGCCTCGCAAACTCTGAAATTTAAAAAACAAACTGGAGATTAATACAAAGTCAAATGCTGTTAGTTACATAAGAATTTTATTTAGAGGTCGCGCATAGTCTTGGAGCGCACTCGCGATTTTCCGGTCAGAGGTTGAAATCGACCTGCGATATATAAAATAAATTTTATATATATATATATATATATATATATATATATATATATATATATATATATATATATATATATATATATATATATACAGTAGCGTACTAACGGTGGGGGGGGGGACGGGGCAGTTGCCCCGGGCGCCAGAGGTCTTGGGGCGCCAAAACAGCTGATACAAATTCAGGCCTCGTATTCTGGCCCTTTGGGTCATCATCGTCGCCCCGGGCGCCATTTACCCTTAGCACGCTACTGTATATATGTAAAGTTTCTCAGCCCTTATTCAGAAAAATATGAGCAGTTTTTAACAATTAGTGTGGGCATATAAATGGATTAGTGTGCGCATATAAATGGATTAGTGTGCGCATATAAATGGGTATCAAAAACAGAAAACTCATAAAGATGATTCTCAAACGTTACAGCGAATTTTGAAAAAGCTGAATCACATATACAGATGAAACTGTTGCTTAAATAGCGCCATCGTTTCCGTACGGTAATATGATATAAGGACGTTTATGACAAAATGTATTTTATGACGGAAACGCAAGTTGAAGATGAAATAGTAAGTGAAATTACTGCACAGTAAATGCTTCCATTTATCATCATTTATGGATATATTTGAACAGGATAAATTATCTGTAATTTAAGTAATGCACACGTGATTAAGATTATTTGTACAGACATGATTTGCTGCCATTCTTAAAATACATATAAGGAAAAATAGCAGAAGTTAAGACAGTAGTACACATCTGAATGATTTTCATTGACTTTGATTTCAGTTTCCTTTACTGTTCACAAGTGTCTAGAATATATAGTTCTATCTCTAACGCTTAATTTAACCACATGTACATCCTTTTAAGCCACGACATCGTGTAATGCCTTTATGCTCCATGTGCAACGTCTTACCTATTTATTCTAGATTAGTACATCACATGATAAATTCTCCAGTTCCGATTTGCTGACTTACAGTGATCAATTTAAAGACAGTAAGTATTACTCCTTGACTACGGGAGGCTATAATTGATTACGGGAATTATACCCCCTTCTAGCGGACACTTTGTCACGCGCTGACGTTATATGATGTCGCATGACGTCATGTGATGTACTAAATCCAGTATTGCCTTCTTCCTTGGGAACTGTCCTCCTACATTGTTGTCTTGTGGGATATATAGTGACATACCAGATTTGACACAACTTTTACCGAAGACACGAACGTATTTTCAGCAATTAATCAATAAGAAAAAAAAATCCCTTGTTTTATGTTTGTCTTCGCCTGAAACGTAAAGGTTTTGTGTTTGAACAAATGTTTGAGATTTTATTTTTCCAAGCAAAATAGGAGTCGTCTGCTCTTGAAAGACCTTAACTGTGACATTGTAACAATGGGTGACAGATGACACGAAATATCAACTAAGCAACGGTTGTAAAATATTAAACGAGGTGAAAGTGAAAGCAAACTCGCAGAAATATTAAATATTCATAAGCCTACCATTTCACATTTATGTAAATTTGAACAACAAGAAAATGTGGAAAACAGCGGCCGCCGTGGACGGAGAAAGCTCATTGATGTTAGTGGAGATCGTCAACTTCTGAGAGTGGTGAAGCAAAACAGACGACAGAGTCTGAGAGCAATCACAACCAGCAACCACCTGAAAACGCATCCATGAGGACGGTCCAGTGCCGACTGGATGATTATGGTTTAAAGAAACACCGAGTTCTGAAGACACTAAGGTATCTGCTAATAACAGAAAAATTGCATGAAGTCATATTTTCCGATAAAATCCAGGTTATCATCACTCAGGTTATCGGCCCAGGTATGTGTGGAAAACCAGCGAAGAAGCTTACAGACCGGAGTGCCTAGGACTACATGTAAATAATGTCAGGTGAGTTACCATGTTTTGGGGCTACATTACGTATCGTGGAGTGGGTACTTTTGCATTACGTATCATGGAGTGGGTACTTTGGGGCTACATTACGTATCGTGGAGTGGGTACTTTGGGGCTACATTACGTATCGTGGAGTGGGTACTTTGGGGCTACATTACGTATCGTGGAGTGGGTACTTTGGGGCTACATTACGTATCATGGAATGGGTACTTTTGCATTACGTATCATAGAGTGGGTTCTTTGGGGCTACATTACGTATCGTGGAGTGGGTACTTTGGGGCTACATTACGTATCGTGGAGTGGGTACTTTGGGGCTACATTACGTATCGTGGAGTTGGTACTTTTGGGGCTACATTACGTATCGTGGAGTGGGTACTTTGGTCAAAAATAAGGGAAATATTAATAGCGAGAAGTACAGTAATACTCTTAACCTTTATTTATGGTCAGTCGTTGCAAAATATTTTGCAAATTCACAATTTATATTTCAAGATGACAATGCACATTTCCACAAGTCTGCGTAGTCTCGTGCCTGGCAACAAGAAAGCAATACTGACAATCTTGAGCATTCATCGCAGTCACACGACCTCATCATAATTGAAAATGTCTGGCATATTCTCAAAATCAAACTTAGAAGATCTCTGAATGCAATTAAATCTCGCCAAGATATGATGGAGGTGCAGGCTATTTGGACATCGATCACTACAAACTATATTAAAGCCTTACGCAGCACTATTCCCAGGAGACTCTAAGAAGTTATAATGCCCAGAGGCAATATTGCCAAACACTGAAAACATCAGGTAAGTTATAATGCCCAGAGGCAATATTGCCAAACACTGAAAACATCAGGTAAGTTATAATGCCCAGAGGCAATATTGCCAAACACTGAAAACATCAGGTAAGTTCCATACTTTGTTTTGGAGTTATTCGGTTTCAGTATTGCACATTAAGTGTTCATGACGTTGACGTCATCAACTGTGAGTTACGTCTTTTATGGCACGTCACTGTAGTGCCCTCACGTTTGGCTCAGCTACTCTACCCAGCTAAACAACACTTTAGGAGAAGAGTTCCCTCGGAAAAAGCAGTAATAGAATAATAATACGCACCAACTGCGAATCGGGAAGACGAAGATCTGCAGTCCCAAAATGCGCCGACAGCTCGGGGTTTACGCTGCTCTTTCGACTAACGAATTTAAGCGAATAGCGTAAAATCTGATCTGCCAGTGGATAATGTACTGGCAGATCTGGGTGTCTGCCGTTTGCAGTAAGGTTCGTGCTGTAAATGAATAGATACAGCACCAAATGTCCCCATAACATATCTTAATTTTTCTGTCACCTTATATCACATTAATTCACATAAAACATTAAATCATATAAAAATGTAATGGTAGGACAAATCCCTTTGATTGCTTTGCTGCTGTCCAAAATTAATAAATGGAAAACGGTATGTTCGAATATGTCATATTTTCATTTGTCTGAGCAACTCCATATGATGTAATTATGCATTTCAAAGTTTTTGAACAATGTCGAGGAAATGTCTGTTATCAACATAAATGCTTGTGATATCAATCTCCATCAGTGGAAAACAAAACAATCAAAACTACACGACATAAGACAACCAACGCTGGTGCTTTCAGACTTGCAGTACTACACGACATATGACACCCTACGCTGACACTATCAGACTTGCAGTACTACACGACATATGACACACGACTCGGGCACTTTCATACTTGCAATACTACACAATATATGACATCATACTCTGGCACTTTCATACTTGCAGTACTACACGATATATGACAACCTACTCTGGTACTTACAGACTTGCAGTACTACACGATATATGACACCCTACGCTGGTACTTACAGACTTGCAGTACAAACGACATATGACACCCTACACTGGCACTTTCAGACTTGCAGTAGTTTGGCACAGGGAAGTTCCTGCTCCACCTTTCCACTCTTCCATACTATCTTAAGGATAATAAACTTTCCACTCTTCCATACTATCTTAAGGATAATGAACTTTCCACTCTTCCATACTATTTTAAGGAATATGAACTTTCCACTCTTCCATACTATCTTAAGGATAGTGATATTTTCCACTCTTCCATACCATCTTAAGGATAATGAATTTTCCACTCTTCCATACTATCTTAAGGATAATAAATTTTCCACTCTTCCATACTATCTTAAGGATAATGATATTTTCCACTCTTCCATACCATCTTAAGGATAATGATATTTTCCACTCTTCCATACCATCTTAAGGATAATGAATTTTCCACTCTTCCATACTATCTTAAGGATAATGAACTTTCCACTCTTCCATACTATCTTAAGGATAATTAATTTTCCCTTTCCACTCTTCCATACCATCTTAAGGATAATTAATTTTCCACTCTTCCATACTATCTTAAGGATAATGAATTTTCCACTCTTCCATACCATCTTAAGGATAATGAACTTTCCACTCTTCCATACCATCTTAAGGATAATGAATTTTCCACTCTTCCATACCATTTTAAGGATAATTAATTTTCCACTCTTCCATACCATCTTAAGGATAATGAATTTTCCACTCTTCCATACTATCTTAAGGATAATGAAAACATCAGCCAACAAGACGTGATCATATAATCCATCCTAAATATAGTTAAGCCTTCCATCATCAAAAACCAACGAGACCAAATTACAATTTTGATTTTGAGGAATATCGGTTTGCTGAATTTAATTTATCTCAAAGAAAGAAAATATTGGGACCAGAAATCTTGTTCATTTATGCAGGCATCGATTTAATTAGGTTTCCGTCTTTAAATGTTTCACTGTATAATAAAATACCAAACGGTCCTATTGCCTAGTTATTTATATATTTATTTTTATAAATTGGTTGTCTCTTAATGGATACTTCAGTATTTTAATTTCACAACTACTGAATAGAGTCACACAATCCATGCTTTTGGTTCGTCTTACAGTTTGATTGTTGCTATATAGATTCTGTTCAATATCCAGTACTTACCAGAAATTGTATCAGACATAATCTTAAGATGAACATACATATGAGCATACATGTTATTTTCACATGAATGAGACTATTTAAATTTGGAATAAATGGGTAACATCTGTAATGACCGGCAAGGACACTTAGCTATTACCACCACTCACTGATGGATATGTGTGGAGATGTGTGATCAGTAATATAAGCTCATATTACTACTACTACTGTAAAGGCAACTACGATTACTTTTTTACTACTGCTGCTGCTACTAATGCTAGTATTACGTTTTGGCAGTAGTAGTAGTATTTTCTTTATTATTATTATTATTATTATTATTATTATTATTTCCCGCCTTTTCAAGGAAAAGCAGGGGGTATAGTATCTGCATTTCCATCCGTCCATTTCTCATACTTTCGTTTCCGTTCTATGACTTTAAATCCGTTTATTATTAAGGAATAAAATGTGACATACTTATAAATCATCAGGTGTGTCGCGTACCACATTGGGGATCACTCTTCAAGGTTCAGGTCCAGGCCCAGTATTTTAGGTTTTCCATAACACTTTCCCTTCCGCTATATAACTTTCAAACAGTTTGAGATTGATGTATGAAATTTGGTATACTTATACACGGTATACTTATACGTGTTATACTAATACATGCTATACTTATACACGGGTATACTTATACATGGTATACTTATACAGGGTATACTTATACAGGGGTATACTTATACACGGGTATACTTATACATGGTATACTTATACAGGGTATACTTATACCAGGTATACTTATACACGGTATATTTATACGTGTTATACTTATACATGTTATACTTATACATGGTATACTTATACACGGGTATACTTATACATGGTATACTTATACAGGTTATACTTAGACATAATCACTAGAAGGTATCATACTGAGAATGCTAACTTTTAGGCCAAGGTCACGTCTATATAATGTCCGTTTTCATCACACTTTTACCCCTTTTCTGCACTTTTCCCTCAATCGCCTTTGAGATAGGGCAATTAAACTTTGTTACTTTCTAGGAATGGTCAGTAACTATATAAGCTAGGTCTCAACGGACATTGTCAAATTGCATTAAATTAGGCTCGGGACAAAAAGTCACTGAACTAGCTTCTTGTTCTTGTTCTTGCTCTTCTTGTTGTTGTTGTTGTTACTATTATTTTATTATTATTATTATTATTATTATTATTATTATTATTATTATTATTATTATTAAAACACGACTATATGACTATTCTTATAATACTGCTGTTCTTACAATTAAAACCAATTTCACAACTGCAGTCTTCAGAGACTTGTAAAAATCGAAACCTCATACCTGCCCCATTAATCTTCCCTGTCCCTTGTGGATCTATGTCATACCTGCCCCATTAATCTTCCCTGTCCCTTGTGGATCTATGTCATACCTGCCCCATTAATCTTCCCTGTCCCTTGTGGATCTATGTCAAGTATCATCTCATCTACCTCTTCCTGGCTCAGCTCATCTCCTCGATTCAACATCATATTACGGAAATCTGTGACATCAATGTAACCATCTTCGTCCTTATCGAAGACTTTAAAGGCATTCAGAATTTCTTCTTCTGTATCGCTAATTTTAATCTTTCTCGCCATCAGATTTAAAAATTCATTAAAATCTATCGAGCCACTCCCTGAAATACCAAAGATTTTAGCATCGCAATTAAGATTCTTTGAAAGCAGTATTATACAGGCAAAGCCTAAGGTGGCGCTCTACAGTTTAGTATTTTGCACTGAGATAGATTTTTAAAGAAAAAGAATTTCCCACGCTTTCCTCACTGGTTACCCTGGCTGTTTAAAAAAAGACCTTGTATATCTTAGATATTATTTAAAGAACGTTTAATTCTTTTTATTTTGGTGCATGATTGACGGGTGCAATTTGGGTTATAGAGTATACAGCTTGGTCTGACTTCAGATGTGCACCTATAAAAAAAAACTGCTATCTCCGCTTTGTCATTTCACTTCCTGGACTTCAAGGATAAATTGTTAAGAAAAGAGCCGAAAACTTTTTTTTTGAATACTTTTTACATATTTTTTAATTCATTCATTGCACTTTCAAATGCTGGTTCTGCATACTTTGTCAAAATTCGTTTTCCGTATTTTAATAACTGCTAAAAATAGCGTACTTGGACTAATTCAGCCTTAATTTTCGATCACATGGGAGCGGTCATATTTGTCAGCTGTGTGCTTGGATCATGTACACTTTCCCCAAGTACAATGTGTAAAGAAATTTCAGCCACATAACATGAAAATAGCATAGAGGTATGCCAACATTAGTTTTATTGTGCATGTTGCAAATTCAAACAATTTCACATTACACCTGTCACTCTCTCAGAAGTACATACTATCTGTAGAGCGCCTCCTAAGACAAACACAGCTGACTGGCATCGCGCGTGATACTATGAATATGTGTCACAATGCAACTCGTCAGCGTTCTTAGCCATATAAATGTAACTAAACTGCACGGTATATATATATATATATATATATATATATATATATATATCCAAAATTATTTGACTGGTTTATACTGACTTGTACAATATTGTTTTGTGAAAAAGTAGAAATCGAAATTAGTCTGACTGATTGGAGATCTTTGCTTTTTCCAACGCCCAACTCTTTTCCGATTTCACGATGAACTTAGGGCTGACGAAAAATTTTCAAAGCATACACTACGAGAAATCGGTATTAGAAGGCTAGATTTTAAAATTTTAAATAAACAATGCTTATTCGCCACTCGTTCGGCAGGATTTTTTTTTTCGGCGCAAGGGAGGTAACTGCTACAACTAGGGTGCTGTTAATAATCGTTTGCATAACCTACGATGGCAGCTAAGACATTCCCAATCCATACTAATGATGACATTTTTGGCCCAACGAGTTAGTTTATGGGGTAATAAATTCATTACCCGTTAGTTTACAAGAATGTTATGACAATCCTGAACACCATACTCCCTCTCCGAAGTAGGTTCAGCTGTTTGGGGTTCAAAACAGTCATAACACTCCGTACACACAGGTAAGCAAACATTTAACTAATAATATTGACCAGTAAATTGTAAAGTATGAAACATAGAGCAGACCAATGAAAGGACAACTAGTGCCAATATTATCATGACCTATTGTGGATGAATTTCATCTGTTGTACCGACTAGATTAGCTTATAAGTCAAACAACAAGGACCTTGATATGCCATCCCATAATTTGTTTGTTTTACTGGGTGCTCCTAACAAGCTGCATAGACCCAGATCTACTAGCAGATCTGGGTCTATGCAGTTTGCAGTTGGATCCGACATATACGCGAGTATAGACGGTAATCCTGATTTTTAAGACGCCATTTACGAAGGTTAATACAAAAATGTTTGAAATGTCTAGAAGAGCAGATAGTACTGATATCTATATTTGTTTGGTACTTAAGGAATTTTGGGGGTTGGGGAAGGAAGGGGACCTTTACAACTGTACAGAACATTGAATCTGTTACGGAGTTCAAAACGATGACATTTAGCAGGGAAATAGCCAGGTAGCATTGGTCTATAGAGATAATAAACAGTCTCAAACCGACTAGTCAGTGTATAATGGTATTTATCGTCGTGTTCAGAAAGAAAAAAAAAGCAGAAAAAATAAAAAAACAACTGCCAACAGCAAAGACTCAGATCTGCCGTAGCATCAAGCGCCAGAAGACCATGATCTAGACTGTTCGCTTGAAATCACAAGTAGTCTCGTTTAATTGGGCCTCTCGCATGGCTCTGTGAGATCTTCATCATACTAGGGTCTGGTAAATGGTTCATTGATCGCTGTTACCAATAGAAAGCGCTTCGGTCAAATTTTGTTCCAGTGAAACCACAAAGGTATATCTCGCTATCTCAAAATTTATGTAAACATACTTTATGAAATCATTTAAGTCAAAATTTATGTAAACATACTTTATGAAATCATTTAAGTCAAAATTTATGTAAACATACTTTATGAAATCATTTAAGTCAAAATTTATGTAAACATACTTTATGAAATCATTTAAGTCAAAATTTATGTAAACATACTTTATGAAATCATTTAAGTCAAAATTTATGTAAACATACTTTATGAAATCATTTAAGACAAAATTTATGTAAACATACTTTATGAAATCATTTAAGTCCAAATTTATGTAAACATACTTTATGAAATCATTTAAGTCCAAATTTATGTAAACATACTTTATGAAATCATTTAAGTCCAAATTTATGTAAACATACTTTATGAAATCATTTAAGTCCAAATTTATGTAAACATAATTTATGAGATCATTTAAGTCCAAATTTATGTAAACATACTTTATGAAATCATTTGTTCAAATTTATGTAAACATACTTTATGAAATCATTTAAGTCCAAATTTATGTAAACATAATTTTATGAAATCATTTAAGTCCAAATTTATGTAAACATACTTTATGAAATCATTTAAGTCCAAATTTATGTAAACATACTTTATGAAATCATTTAAGTCCAAATTTATGTAAATATACTTTATAAAATCATTTAAGTCCAAATTTATGTAAACATACTTTATGAAATCATTTAAGTCAAAATTTATGTAAACATACTTTATGAAATCATTTAAGTCAAAATTTATGTAAACATACTTTATGAAATCATTTAAGTCAAAATTTATGTAAACATACTTTATGAAATCATTTAAGTCCAAATTTATGTAAACATACTTTATGAAATCATTTAAGTCCAAATTTATAAAACATACTTTATGAAATCATTTAAGTCCAAATTTATGTAAACATACTTTATGAAATCATTTAAGTCCAAATTTATGTAAACATACTTTATGAAATCATTTAGGTCAAAATTCTATGGTAAGCTTAAGATTATATAATTCAACATCACTTTTTAAGCAGACGCCGATGCAAAGGGTGCGTCTCAATTAACCCATGAAATTGCCCACGTTTACGTAAAACATGGCATAATTTCATCGCTACAATGACGAATTACGTCACCTCTCGTCGACCAATTAAAGGGCTTTTCCAAATGTTGGGGAAACCTCGTTTTGGGCGTTATAAGGAAAACTAGTTTGTTTTTTTTACCAGACCTTTGCTGACAACTTCATCACAATTCCGCACCAGAAAAAAGTACAGAGAAATCAATACTTTCACTAAGATGAAGAATGATAGTTATATAAATTATAATCCTTCATCTCAGTGAAAGTACGTAATCTCCGTACATTTTTTTACCATGATACACCGCGCTATGTGAAGCTACCAACCAATCAATGTAGTTCAGAAGTTGCCAAACTCGCCGTTACGGGAATGACATCAATGTTGTGTGAATGGCGTCCCTGACTAACCAATTCGGAGTGACAGAGTTAACTAGTTACCGGCCTATGATATTGGCTTACCAATTTAGGCCGTGTACCAGCGAATATCAAACCTTTGTTTGACGATCTCACGGAGCCACGCGAGAGACCTGGTTGAACGAGACTAAATCTGAAAAGTCGAAGTAACAACGTAGGCTCTGATCTGCCGGCGTATTAGGCGATGTTAGGTCTGGATCTATGCTATTCGCAGTTGGGCCGCTTTCTTCGCAAGCAAACATAATATTTAAAGTTAAGTTGGTTTGAGTCTGGATGATCAGCGGTGAAGAAGTCAATTTACGGTACAGGATTCAATCTCTTTTTCGGGTAGTAGGCAATGATGTCGCCTATCCCAAGGTGGATTTTTTTTTTCTTTTTTTCGGGTTCGATCGGTTTCCTCTACTTTGAAAGGACGCCTCACTCCAACATTTAAACCGTCGACAATACTTTATATAAATTATTAGAATATTAAATATACATATAAAATAACATTAATATTATAGCAACAACAATTTTACGTCTAATATTTACCGTCTACGTCCAGTTTTTGTATGATCTCCTTGATCTCCTCTTGTGATGGGTTCATTCCCAAAGTTCGCATAGTGGTCCCAAGCTCCATAGTTGTGATGTTTCCGTCAGCATCCTTGTCGTACATTTGAAATGCTACTTTAAATTCTGAAAACAAAGAGAACACAAAAAGACCTGTCCAAATCGACCATTTTTGTAAGTCACTGTCGGTAATTTTCTGCAAGGTAAATATGGGTAAAGCTGATATAGTGTTATACTTTCACTATTTCACCCCCTATATCTATGAAAAGTTTTGCAAATGAGAACCTAATACCAGTCAGATCCATAATACCTTGCAAAATGACCTACAATGACTTTTCAAAATGGAGACAATTTGTACTAGAATTCGCTTGCGTAGACCGTCGTCTGCTAAAGGTCACTTCTAACTGAAACTGACATTCATTTACCTGCTCAAAATAGCTGAGTTCTCGTGTTTTCGCGGTTTGTAGTTGTGAATTTAATTTGGTGAAGTATTTTATTCAGGAAAAACTGGAAGGATATATCAACTAGACTGTGTTCAACTGTACATTAATTTGTAAAATTGTAATGAAATAAAATCATTGTGAAGGCGTACTTTTAAGAAAGTTGCGGACTTAAGTGGCAACATTAGTAATATAACAATTAGTAAATAGTGAAACTAATGACATCAACATTAAATCTTCAGAAAAACCTTTTTCTTTTCTGTCATATATTTCTGTCAATAAATATTTAGGTGCACTTACTTTTAATTTGCCCTAGATGACGAAATAAATACGATTGTCTATGGAAATGGGTATATTTACTTTAAAACAAATCAGAAAATCAAAATTATAAAACTGTCTTTTTTTGACATTATAACATTTAAGTGATAACAGAGCACGTGATTGTAAACAAAAAATAACAAAACCATATCTTACCTTCAATTTGTTCGTCTGTTAGATTTTCAGCCTATGAATAATAATAATAATAATAATAATGTTGAGAGAGAAGACGAAGAAACACAAAAGAAGAAAACGTAATGGTGCTGGTGGTGGTTTTAGTAGCAGTAGTAGTTGTACTTGTACTTGTTACATTACTATTCGTATTCAACCACGTAACGATGTCGAGGTTAAAGTGAAAGAGTCTGTCATGCATTCTTCTCTCAAAGAGTGAATTTATTCTTGGATTTACACCTAAATGTACAAATATATGAAAAACATATTAATGTTGTTAGTTCTTTCCATTTCAGGGCATAAGAACAAGAATATGCGAATAAGCAATTAAAATCTGAATCTAGAATCCCAATATCTTGTATAGCACACACACACACACACACACACACACACACACACACACACACACACACACACACAGATCAGTAAAATATATTCTTCCATAAGATTTAAACCTCGTCAAGGTTTTGCTGTCAAAAATTTTATTGCATTGATTAAAAACATAAAAAGACACACGAAATGCAAATATACAAAAATGAAAAATGTAAATAATTTACATATAAATAAGAAAACAATTTAAAGAAGAAAAGTGATTCAAACTAGGGTCCTCACAGAAGTGTCGGGGAAAAATTTGTATGCCTAATCGATGTCTACAAAATTATTTCTTTTTTTAATTTTAATTTCGCTTATACTTATCTCACCTTGAAATAAGGAAAACTCGTAGCAATGGAGTCTTGTTTTACTTTTCGATTCTTCCCCTTCTTTGCATTTGGAGCTGGAGGACTTTCTTTAGTTACAGGTTTATCTTCATTCTTCTTTTTTGCAGCAAGAACGCTCTTTTCCTTTTCTTGTCCATCTCTTGGCATCTTGCCTGTTTCATCAATAACCCCAAATTTTGATTCGGCGCGTCTTCCAACCAGGACAGGAGCAGACATTGAGAGACCCATTGGCACAATACTGTGGTTCGGTACGGTTTTTCTCTTCAGCTTGTCGTCTGTTGATGGAAGGTGAGGGATGAGCTTTCTTTCAGCTTCTCTTTCACCTTCTTCCTCTGTCGTTTTCAATACCTGTAATATCTGATCTTGTACATAATCTTTCTGGGTCTCAGCTTTCTTTATTTCTACTTCGTCAGTCCCCATAAAAAGAATCTTTTCCATGACAGTTCCATTTGACGCATGTTCATCCGCCTCCTCTTGATTTATAGAATATTTTCCGTCCACCTCTAGCTGTAGGTCATTCTGAGCTTGATTAATATAACCACGAGCCGGTACAGTTGGCACTGCGCCCTGACTATCCAAAATGTCACATATATACGGAATTTCGCTTGTGCCATCTTGAGTTTGTACACTGAGCATGTCGTGCTCACTATCGGAAAAGCCAGTAAGATGTTGACAATCACTGATGATGTCTGAAGGTGGTAACTTAGGCATGATCTGATCACCGTCAGAAAAACCAGCAGTAATATCCCGTACAAACATAGAAAAGACTTCTGACTCAGTAGAGTCACTTGGTATGTCTTCTCTGCCGAAATCATCGTCTGTTACTGGAATCGGCATGCTAAGCTTTCTGTCTAAAGTTGGTTGGCCTGTCATGAAGAGGTGACTCTCAACGACTGTATCGATGTGTCTAATATATGTTGTACCGTCTAGAGTCTGTGTAACGTGCACCGCGGGTTGACTATCAGAGATCCCAGCTAGACGTTGACGATCACTGATGTCATTCGAAGCAATTGGCATCTCATGGTGAATATTGAACATAAAACTTACATGCTCAGTTTCACTTGCACCATCCAGAATCTGTGTAACGAACATAGCCGGTTGACTCTCAGTAATGCCGGCTAAACGATGTCGATCAGTGCTGCCATCTACAGCTATTACTTTTGGCATGTCGTGGTGACTATCAAACATTTCACTTACAAGTTGAATTTCACTCGTTCTTTCCTGATCCTGTATACCGCGAATGGCCTGTTGACTATCATAATCTCCGGCTAAACGCTGACGATCAGTGCTATCTAAAAGCATTAAATTTGACATTGCATGCTGACTATAAAAAATGTCACTTATATGTTCAATTTCGCTACTATCATCGAGAACCTGTGCACTTGTTTTGGCTTCTAGGCTATCAAGAACTCCTGCTAGACGCTGACAATCACTAACCGAAAAGAGTACATTAGGCATAACGTGGTGACTATCAAACATTTCTTCTCCATGTTGACTTTCTCTTGCGAAATCCATAGCTGCTGTATCGAAAAAGGCGTGCTGTCTATCATAAACGTCTGCTAGATGCTGACGATCGGTAAATTCCATGTCGTCGCCATATATCATGTCCTTGTGTTTATGTTTCTGATGAAATTCTCTTGCTAGGATGGACTGTATTCCTGTCAACTCGGACGCACTGTCTTCTGGTAGTAACTCGTCAAAAAAATCAGATGTTATGCTTGAACCTTCTGTAGAACTAGAGAGAAAGTCTGAAGAATTCTCTTGAAGTAAATTCTGCACATATCTATTTAACTTAGTACTCGAAATATCTATAGAATCAGACAAAGACACGGATTCAACAGGCACGTCGTCTTTGCTTTCTATTATGGATTGACGTTGAGTTAACTCCTCGGTTTGGATTGTATTGTCCAAATAATTGCGGGATTTAATAATGGTAGTTTCTAAAGAACTAGACATATCTGTAGATTTCACAAACATGTTGTCTTTGCTTTCTCTGGGGGACTGACAAGGTGTGGTATCTGTATTTTGAAGTATATCCTCCAAAAAATTGCGGAAATCAGTACTCGAAATTTCGATAGAACTTGACATATCTGTTGATTTCAAGGACACTTCATCTTTGCGCTCCATAGGAGATGGACATGGAGTAATCTCTTCTATTTGCAGTGTATTCTCCAAATTATTGCGGGAGCCAGCATTTGACATTTCTGTAGAACTAGAAATATTTGTAGATTTCAAAGACACGTCATCTTTGGCATCCATAGGAGACTGACATATAGTAATCTCGTCTTTTTGCAGTATATCCTCTAAATGATTACGGGATTCAGTATTCGAAATATTTGTAGTACTGGGAATATCTCTTGATTTTATAGACACGTCATCTTTGCCCTTTATAGAAGATTGACATGTAGTGATCTTCTCTTTTTGCAGAATATCTCCAAAATGATTGCGGGATTCAGTATTCGAACTTTCTATAGAACTAGAACCATCTGTAGCTTTCATGGAGACGTCATCTTTGCCCTCTGTCGGAGACTGAGATGGAGTTGTCTCTTTTTGCAGTATATCATCTAAATAATTACGGAAGTCAGCACTCGAAATTTCTATAGAACTTGACATATCTGTAGATTTTAAGGACACCCCATCTTTGCCCTCCACAGAAGACTGACATGGAGTGGTCTCCTCTTGGTGCAGTATATCCCCTAAATAACTGCGGAATTCAGGACTCGGAATTTCTATAGAGTTAGAAATATCTGTAGATTTCAAAGACACGTTGTCTTTACCCTCCATACGAGATTGACCTGGAGTGACCTCCTCTTTTTGAGGTATATCCTTTAAATAATTGCGGCATTCAGTACTCGAAGTTTCTATAGAACTTGAAATATTTGTAGATTTCAAGCACACTCCACCATCGTCTTCCATTGGGGGTTTACTTGAAGTGATCTCCTCGTTTGACATTTTTGATAAAATATGTTTTGGTGTTACGATGAATCCATTTAGGTTTGTACATTAATCGTTACATCAAAGAATGCGCGAAAAATTTGTAAATGAATTATTAACATATGCTTACGTAACATTCATTATGACGTCATCAGTTACGTAAGAATAACTTTGAAGGCGTAATATTCATTACAAACCTTTTGAAGGAATGGATGGTACAGGGAATTTACGCAAATTTGTAACATATTTTACTATTTCTAAATAATTGTTTTTAAAATAATATTTTCTACTGGATAAAGCAGGACATTTGATTCGACAGCTCTGCGTAAACAATGAAAAAGATTGTAACCTTTAATTCATACAAAATTGTTCTCATAAAAAGTTCTCATAAAGTTGTAGATCCGCGTGATTTAACATTTTTGAAATTCGATTTTACAACTCTGTGCATTTCAAATCTAAGATATATTAAATAGATTGATCCCTGTAAAACAGAATAATTCGTCCTAGATAAAACATATCTTTAAAATCTGCTTATTCTCTGTTGCAGAATATAAATTTAAAGAACCATACATATCTTGTAAACAGGGTAAAAATATTACAAAAAATGCCCTTTTCCCGCCGTTTAAGGAGTTTGTTGGCTTGTTGGCTGGTTAAACGGCACTTTTAACACATTACTGGCTATATCATGCGGAGGAAATGGGAGAACAAACATCTGAGTTACCGCGACTGCCCTAATTCCAATTATAAATTATTCATAATCAATATTTAAAAAACAATAGGTAGGCACACAGTAACATGTTTCCCAAATATTAAGCAATTTTTCATGATTTTTTAAACCCATCTATATTATGAAATTCATATCACAGTGTCTATGTTATCAATTGGAGAACAAATATTTCTGCTTTATTATGTATTCAAGTGTGAAATATAGAAACTTGCTGGTAAAATATTTTGCATATTTTTTAAAATCCTATATGTTCAAGATTTCCCATCTTGCCGTGCGATGCTTGATTGTGTTTACCAATACAAGTTATACTATCAGGAAGAATACGAGGATTTGAGTTTTCAACAATAAATAGAAACTCATTACCTTTCAGGCATGGAAATTATTTTTGCCAAAGATATTTGACTCTCTGCCGTTTGCTTCGTTATCCCTTTAACAAACTGAACAAGCTTGACAACAATGTACAAAAATAGGTGTGCTGCATCGCTCAGTTGGACTTGCTTTTGCGCTCAGATAGGGTAAAATAGATTACGAAATGTCAAAAATGTAATTTATTACAACATATTACGTCATGTCAAACCCACCGTTTTCTCAGATCACTTTTTATGATCAGTGAATAAATGCGATTTAAAAGAAGGCGAACTTTCAAAACGAGGAGTGGGAGTGATGTGCTGAAGAGTGAATTTAATCTTAAAAGCTTTGATTCAGAAGTTTGTTTGCTATATAATAAAAATAAAATGTTCTTTTCCTGTGTAAATACCGAATATATTTAATCTTATGGTACAAAAATGATATTTTAACTCATGGCTTGGCCACACGATGAAATATATCCGGTATTAACATAGGAAAATAAAATATCCTGTATTAACGCAGGAAAATAAAATATCCTCTGTATATTTTCTGCTGATACGTGACGTCAAACTGGAATTTAGCATGGGAATGATACTATGGGGAATAAGCGCAAAATTAACATGCGAATGACACTATGGGGCATAAGGGAAATGTAACATGAAATGGCACTATGGGGTCAAACGGGAATTAACATTACGTGGTAGGTTTAAGATGCGTGGGGCACTATGGCCTGTAACCGGAATTTAACATGAAGATGACCTATAACGGGAATTTAACGTGGAGATTACAAGTGAGCGTCAAAGATGACACTATGGCGTCTAACTCGAATTTAACACTGAGGTTATAATTTTTGGTCTAAAAAATGGCATTATGACCTCTAAAGGGAATTTAACATTGAGGCTATAGTTTTTGTTGCAAAACTGGTATTGTGGCTGTTGATGGAAATGAACATTATGGCTGCCCATTGACTTACATTAGTATCGCTCTATGGCGTCAAGTTGAAAGCTGTCTGGTAGGAATGTAATATTATAACACTGTGGTTCTGTTTGGCAGGCAATGTAACATTGTAACATTATGGTTTTATCTGGCCTCTAACGGGAAAAGTAATATTAAAATTGTCCGTAGGTTTAACATTGTGTGGCTCTCTTGCATCTAACGGGAAATGTAAGGTTAAAAATGTCCATATGATTCACATTATGGGGCTGTCTGGGGTCTAACGGGAATTTAACATGAGAATATATGTCTGTGGTCTAACGGGAAATATAATTTTAAAACAAATATTCATAGGTTTGGCATTATGGGTGGCTATAGGGACAATGTCTTGAAACCAAAAATTATAACCTCAATGTTAAATTACCATTAGAGGCCAGAGTGTCATCTTTGTGTCAAATTCGCGTTACAGGCCATAATGCCCCGCGTATGTTAAACATGTTATGTTAATTCCCGTTTGACACCATAGTGACATTTACATGTTAAATTTCCCTTATGTCCCGTAGTGTCATTCGTATGTTGAATGTCCTTTATGCCCCATAGTGTCATTTTCATGTTAAATTCCAGTTAGACTCTATAAACCCACAACGATGGCGGCGTGATGTTAATTTCCCATGACTCCAAAGTGCCACACTATACTAGTCATGTATCTGCTTAAGTTAAAGAAGTGGACGCGTGGATAGATAGGCTAAATTCAACTTATTCCTCACGTTTTTGATTCTATGTATGTCACCTTATTTTAACTCCGGAAAATGCATTTCGAAGTTCCCTTTATTCCTCATGTATAGCCCAATGTTTAGGTAAGTCAGCAACTTTGTACATACTGATTTACTTCTTCAGACAGGAATGTGTCTGTGCATGTTTGTATCACGTGTTTGTCCGTCTGACTGGAATTGTATGGATGGATTGATGGATATAAGCTCAAACATATGAAAGCATAGATTCATTTAGGTACATGCATACATTATATTTACATACATAGAGATATGTGTATGTATGTACGCATTATTAAATAATTCTAACCCCTGCGAATGTAACGCGCGTTCTGATTGGCAACACGTCAAAATCTGCTACAGTCAACTGAGAGAAATTTAGACGCCATTACGACCTTGTAATTATCTCTGTGACGAAGTACTACGGGGAATTATATTTCTGTTGTGTTTCGACAAAATATTCCAAAGTGTGCTAGAATGAAGTTGTTTTTGGTTGGTTGGTTGGCTTTAAATGCCACTTTGAACACATTATAGGCTATATCATTCCGAGGACATGGGAGCCAAGTGCCTTTCCTAAGGACACACCGAGACATCCGACCAGAACATGTATCAAACCCGCTATCCATGGATTCTGCTTCTGTTTCTACAGCGCCCAAACCCCAACAATGTTCCCTGTATCAATCCGCGCAAGAAATGTGTTAACAAAAATAAAACTTTCTTCATTTTTGTATTAATTTGACAAAATATATCATTTTAAGCATTATATGTACAAGCTAAACTTGTAAAAAGATGCTGCCCTAAAAATATTGTGAAATTTTTGAACTTCTTTTTATCGATGTAGTTGCATTGGCACATGATGGATACTTTTTTTTATTTAAATTCCTGGCATTTAAAATTAAATTATAAAAACAAGATCTACTTTTTTGAGTAGATATAAGGAATATTTCGCCTATGAAGTGGAAACATTTTGTATTGTCACAAGGCGACGAAGCCACTTGTGACAATATAATGTTTCCACTTTATTCGTTAAATATTTCCTTATATCTACTTAAAAACGTAAATATCTTCTGTATTGTCAGTAACAATTTTAATGTAAAAGTTACTATACTATCTTGATATACCTCTACTGAAAACCCCTTTAACAAGGGTCTGCTTTTAGTAGCATATCGTGCACCAATGATTTTGTTTTAGAAAAAAACTCGTGACCAGCTTTAGTTTTACTTGAGTCAGGGGACCAGTCAACAAAATTCATCAAACGACCTCATTTGTAATGTAAATAACACAAGCTCACTAACAAGACAAGGAAACAAATAAAGACAGTTCTCATTTTATTTCGAGTAATCAATTTATATAAAAAGAAATCTAAGTAAACACGATTATATTGTATATAATTTTGTGCAAAAGCATTTCCGTTTAAAATATTCAGCGTGTATTAACCCTTTCACGCACTACGTAACATAGTCACGTGATTCTTCATTTAGATCAGACCCTAGGTGTCAGGATTACATAGACTACATTCCGACAAGAGTCATTATTGCCTAAATTTATTAAAACAAATTAAATGTTCAGATTCTTTAATGGACTGAAATAACGCTGAAACATTCTTTTTCGACAGCATGATAAAAAATAATGTGAAAATTTTATTTGTTTTTTAATCATAGAGTTTATTCATCAGTTTCCTACACAGTACCCATATATTTTGCCGTCAACTGTGCCGTTATCTTAATCAATCTGAAAAGTCCTATTCAGCGGTAAATATACGTGACCTTGCCCTTGGCAATGGAGTCATTTGAATTTTTCAGCGGCAACAGGGCCGATTTGAAAGGGGGTGGGGGTGGGGTGGAGGCTACTGAAGGATGCGGCTGAAGTAGGACACGCCTAACTAATTACCGAAAATAGAAAATGAGCAAAAGTGAATAAACCAAATTTGAAGGAATTGCAGTCCAAAAGATACATAAAGGAAAATAACTAAATTATAGACTAGATGCTTAATAATGATAAGGATAATTAATAAGCAGTGTAGAAAAATCATGAAATGAATTCTATATGTAGTATTACAAAGCACAGACAACTTTTCTTTTCTTAGCGAGTTGTGCGTTTAATTAATTTTACGAAAAAGAATTCAGTCCCGGACTTAAGCGAATTACTATGCTAGAAAAGGACAATTAAAAATGAACGAGTTCCCTAGATAGCCATGATGGCTGAATAATAGCTAAATAATATAACCATGCTGACGGATGTACAGACTAATTTATATTAATTTTTTTCAAAACATAGCACAACATCTCTTATAAAACAGAAGCTTTATCTTTGACAGTTGTTATCGTTTTATTAACACATATTTTCAGTTGATGATGACAATTCACCCAATATGGATTAAGAACAATGAAGTTATCAAACATTGAATTTACACATGTTATTTAATGCAAACTATCTAGAGCGGCACACGTTCTCTCTGTCAGACAGGCTAAGCACAAGAGGCATCATTACGTAACGTGTCCCATGTTATCCAGGACAAGATTGGCTAGCAGTCCATTTGAATTTGAAATAAACAACAATGGACTGACAACTGGTCGTCAATTGGCAAGCATCTGAAAGTCAGTGTCTTTAGATTCCGCTCTACAGTTTCGTAATTTGCATAGTGTTTGGATTTGAAAGAAAAGAATTTCCTGTGTGTTTTATTCACTGATTATTTTGTTTGCTTGTTTGTTTTGTTTTGTTTTAAAATACCTTGTATGTATTAGGTATTGTTAAAATACCCTTAATTTCCTTTACTTTGGGGTATGATTGATGGGTGTAATTTGGATTATAGAGTATACAGTTTGGCCTTATTTCAGATGTGCACCTCTGAAAAGACTGCTAGCTCCGCTTGGTCATTATCACTTCCTGGATTTCAAAGGTAAATTGAAAAAACAAACAAACCGAGCCGATAACTTTTGTTTACTATTTACATGTTTTATCATTCATTTTTGGCACTTTCAGAAGCTGGCATTGTCTATTCTGTTCATGCAAAATTCATTTTCCCTATTTTAATATCAGTTAAAGTTAGTGTACTTTGGACTAGTTCAAGCTCATTTTTCGAGCACATGGGATCAACCAATTTGATCAGCTGTCTGCTTTAGTGCATAGCTTCCATAATTACCTTATGTACAAAATTTCAGTCACAGTACATGAAAGTAGCATAGAGGTATGCCAACATTCTATTCATTGTGCAATTTGACAGTGGAAACAACTTCACCTTATACTGGTCCCTCTCTCAAAAGCACATAATAACTGTTGAGCGGAATCTTAACAACGAAAGTATCGTGGTTGTTGATACGCTTCTTCTAACAATTTAACTTTGCGAGCAAACGTGTTTGCAGTCCAGTTCGTCAGCACCTCATGCAGGAAACAAACAGTTTTATACACATTTTTAGGTTTTCACTACTATACGATGCAGCGTGAGCACACAAAGAACTTATTAGAGGGTATCATTGTTCAAAAAACGCTCACAGGCCATGCAAATAAATACATATTTCATCATTCCCCTTCCTGTACTACATGATGATTCTTCAAAATTGATCAGGAAGTAAACGCAAACATTATTTTTCTGCAACCAGGAAGTGACGTTAGTAGAAATATTTTTTAAAATCTTGATATTTGCACAAACACACAAACACACACACACACACACACACATGTCAATATTCCGAAATATGTGCCTGTCTCACAGGATAGTCGTATGTATTCATAGTTTACATTTATGTGAATATGCAGGTGTTTATCGTGCATCTTCATCATTTTCCCATCAAGACTGCGACAAATTCTGAAATAATAATAATAATAATAATAATAATAATAATAATAATAATAATAATTACCTGTATTGTCGTCGTCGTCACCTCCACTACATGCTCGTCTTCATCCCCCTTATCATGATCGTCATCATAACTCTGTTTCCTTTATTTCAGTTTTCTCGTCTTATGATTTAGCTACTTTTGCATGAAAAATCAAGACAGCGTTGTGCACAGAGTATGTGCGGTTTTCTTATGCAATCGTTTGTAACGTTCGTTTTAGAAGCAAAAGCTTCTATGTTCATAAGCTACAGTAGACCAGACATTTCATGTTGATTCGATTTGTTCATACACCTATTCATAATTACCACTGTACATTATTATTTCAACATAAATACAATGTAACGCCATGTCCTTCACTGTTGCACTAAAACTTATTCCATGGATGTATCTTTAAAATAATGCCTTATTGTGTACAAACATTTATATCCAGAATTTCTTCATTTTTACAGAGCTTTATGAATATCACCATTATTTGCCGTTATTTGCTGACATATGCCTAAGATTCCTTTATATCTCTAACGGACAGACCATTTAGACATAGTCGGGGGTGGGGTTGGCTGAAACTTTTCTTTCTGACCAAGATATTTTTAAACATTTTATCTCAAGATAATTATTTTTTAATTAACTAATATGATGGACACAATACGTACTTTTTACTACAAATCAGAGTACGAGTATTTATTTTAAGCTATTTGGGAGCCGAACATTTATTTTCAAAAAAAATCTCATGTCCCCCTCTCCCTTCTTGAAAATAAATGATCGATCTCTAACGTTACATTAATAACAACGTGTGACGTGTTTCACCTTCGTAGTTGATCTGCCCGTCGTTATCTAGATCGGCTTCTTGTAACATTTGATCAACTTCCACATCCGTAAGCTTCTCACCGATGTTAATCATCGCGTTGCGGAGTTCAACTGTGTTAAGGAAACCGTCGCCATCTTTGTCGAAAACTTTAAAGGCCTCTTTGATTTCTTCCTCCATATACGTTGTCGTGTTTCGTAACTTGCCCATCATGGCCAGAAACTCAGAGAAGTCTATAGTACCATCCCCTGGAGAGACAAAGCATAACATATCTTTGGGTTTGCTTCCTCAGTCCGGAATATTTTTGGTCAAATTTTGATCAAAATTTGTAAAAATGTATACATTTTATTTTACATCGAACGTATCTCATTTCTTTATGTCATACATAAAGAAGGGTTTCATTATGTCAATGGGGGTGGGGTGGGGGTCTTCTAAATGAAGATTTCAAATATAGGACAGTTTTCACACCCGGATATTATGAGGTGATAATTTTCAGTCGGCTGAGATGAAAATCCGTCTTTATGCTTCATGACAACATCAAATTTAGTACCTTATTTTGAAGTAACACACTTATGTAACTTCTCCTGAAATAACTCAACAGACTAATGTAGATTATTTTAGTAAAGTGACTTGAATTTCATTTTGAAATTATGATGCGCCTAGCAGAAAAGACCGCATTCCTTACAAGGGAGACAATCAACAACTGACGATTACGTTACGAACAAGAAAACTGCAAAAAAAGCGGCATGACAAGTCTGTACTCAGTTATATGCATATCAGTGAAACATAAGCTTACATTTCTAGTAGCAGTGGAGAATTAGTTGAATTTTGGCGGGTAACGAGTATAGTTTTGCTCAAAATTATCAAACAAAACTTCCCCACACACGTCTGACCCAAGATTAAACAGACGTAAAACCAAAAGCAGAGACAAAACGTACTGTTGACTTACAGTATGTGACATTATGTACATACTGTGTACTGAGTGACACTGGGAGAGATTTGCAGCAATGGCACGTTGGCGTTTGATCAGGCGAAAATATTTTGTTATAATCTTTTTTCCATACTGACTGACGATTTAATGATAAAAAGGTTTCTAAAGTAGGTTGTAAAAATTCGGTCTTTTGACTAATTGGAACAAAGCAATATTTCAGAAATTCGGTCTTTTGACTAATTGGAAGAAAGCAATATTTCAGAAATTCGTTATGTCAGTAACGTTTTGAGGGAGAACGACAATTTGGCCTTTCTTTGCTGGATCATTTTGTTACGAAATAATATTTTGAAATTATATACTGATATTTTTATCATTTTAAATGACCTTGCTTTGCTCGTCGTTTTACACGCATTAGTTTATGTGTGTGTGTGTGTGTGTGTGTGTGTGTGTGTGTGTGTGTTTAGTTTAAAAATATATAAGTGTGATTTTATACAACACCTACTGTCATGACAATGTAACGACTGATGATACGATAAACAAGTATTTGGTTTATGAAGTGGGTGACAATTCCAAAGTTATTTATGAATATTTACTTATTGTGTACAAATGACTATTGGTAAAGTTACTTTTTGGGGGGGGGGGTGGAGGTCTCTTATTTTCTATTTCTTTCCTCATATTCAATTCAGCATATTAGTGTTGTATGCTGCATTCCAAACACATTACATGGTTTGTCTTATTTTTCTTTAGATATTGGCCCATCCTTTAAAGATCCATTCCAGCAAGATACAACCATGCTAATTACAGATAAAACCGAATAGTTACTGATATAACCATACTAGTTACATATATAACCATACTAGTTACGGATAAAACCATGATAGTTACAGATAAAACCACAATAGTTACAGATAAAACCATACTAGTTACAATAATTGCTAGACCCTTATTTATAGGTTATAACACCCAAAATAAAATTTACCATCTTTGTCCACTTCCCTGATCATGTCTCTAAGTTCGGCCTCAGTTGGGTTCTGCCCCAGGGACCTCATCGCCGTCCCTAGTTCTTTGGTAGTGATAGTTCCATTCGCCTCTGTATCAAGCAGCTTAAATGCTTCATAGTGTTCTGTATAAACATCAACAAATATAGGAGGAAAAAAAACAACAAACAAACAAACAAAACATTGGTGTAACAAATTGTAAGACATAACGTTAAGAATTTAGGTTCGAAGTACTCTATGTTCACAACGATCTAAAGCTGCCGATTTGGCTTGCTGTACGGAATTCATCACATAACGTCTGTGAAAAACCCTTTATTATCACATGACAACTGTCTTATTTATGGTTATATACCCATATAAGTTGTATATCTGTAACACGTGTAATAACACCTCATGACAATACAAATGACACAATGATGTCATGCATGAGAATGACGTAACGACTCAGGAATCCGAATGTATTTTTATGTCATTTCACTACACTATTCTTCTGTTTGGTGAAATAAAATCAGTAGTTTTTCGTCATACAATAAATATAGTTTTACATTTGTGCTAATTTCAAATAAAATTTATGAAAATCGTCGAATAATTTCAATCTTTTGCTCGCCAAGGCTGGCAAGATATAAAAATTATTCAACTTGTTTCATAAATTTCATTTGAAATGAGCACTCATGTAAGATTCTCAATTTATGTATTCCATATTAGATATTACGTAGACTTTTAACGTCTGAAACGTACAATTATAATGAAAGTGATATCATTTTTACTATTTTCGGTGGTATATTTGACAAAATATCAACTAGCGTATAAGACGGATCCAACTGCAAACTGCACAGACTCAGATATGTGGTCGCATAATGCGTCAGCAGATCTGTGTATGTACAGATTGTTAGGAGTATTCAGTAGAACAAACAACATGGACCCTGATCTGCCGGCGCATTGTGCGACGGCAGATCAGGGTCTATATCACTTGCATTTGGAATTGTCGACAAATACCTCATCCTCCAATTCCCCTGTGTCCGCAACTGTGCCTGGCGAACAGGAATTATTGTTAGAAAATTAGCGAATGGATTCTTTTTTAATTGCTATTAAAACTACATCTGCAAAGATTCTAGTAGTATGATAATAGCAGTTTGGGATTGTTGTTACTGGTCTAGGTCAAAGTCATCTACACGGCATGACTTTGTCCTCAGATCACACGCGAGTGCATGCGAGCCCGCCAAACAAAATTACCATGAGGCGCCTATGCAAGAGGAAAGTCATGTGGGGTAGAAGACTTTAACCTAGATCAGTAACCAAACAAACCTCTGTTATCATACTACTTACACGAACTTTGTTGTGGTGATAGTCACGACCACATACACAACCGCAGACACGACCACAGACACGACCACATACACGATTGTTTATCACGATTACGATTTGCATTAACGCTCGCGTCATGAACAAACCGAAAACTATTATTAGAATTGTATTACACACACAACCTATGCACCCAAGTGAAGTTTTCAGTCAGGTCAATATTATTGATTGTGACTATACTGCAGTGGAGATTCCTTTTGTGTGAGACCAAATACTTCTACAGGAATTGGGTTATTGGTCGCTACTCTACTGTAAATACAATATTCTGTTTATACTATTTTCTTTGTGTGGCTATTTTTTATATTGATTGTGGCTATATTTTGCAGAGATTGTGTGAGAATATTGTTCAGAGATTGTGTGAGAATATTATATTAAACAATTACCGTGGTATATATAATGGCAACAAGTTCACAGATTGATGGTTATAGTATTTTGAAAGGATTTATGAGCCTATCTTATGCGGAAATCATATTACCCGAACAATGGAGTGTTTGTAACGTCTCAGAAAAGATTAAATCACTATTTCGCTTAAATACCGATTTGTTAAAGAGGCTCAAAAATGTTGTATGATTTTTCAAAGACGTAAATTAATCGACTTAGGGATTGCATTGGAAGAACAACGACGTAAACTCGGTCAAGCTTATGACAAAAAGCATGAAAAGTCATTGTGTGATACTGTGCAAGAAAAGTTTAAGTCATTGATGTTAATTGAAGACAGCGATAAGCCCAGTATATGCAGTAACAATGACAGTGAATGTAGTAATGAGTAAATCAATTAGAAATATACTTTTGACAATAATATAGCAATGGCATCCACACTCGACTTCTATTATGAACCGATCTACAACAATGCAGAATCGGAGCAGCGCAAATAATGGGAGAAATTCTTCAAAGCAATTTCCAAGTCCAATGAAGCAAAAACCATAGCCGAGATAAGCACTCCAAGACATTTACTATTGTTGGATATAACAGGACAAAGTCTCGTCGTATTCGAGTCGGTGCAGTACTCTTTGATGGTTGATTTGAGCTCATTTGGGCTGACACCGACTTGGAAGAAATTTTATCCAGGCTTGCAAGCCAATTTCATGATCCCGGAAAGAACAAGCCTGTTTATTTCCAAGAGCCGATTTACAAGTTCTTAATATTATAACACAAAACTATAGTTTGTC
This sequence comes from Margaritifera margaritifera, assembly GCA_029931535.1. NCBI lineage: Eukaryota > Metazoa > Mollusca > Bivalvia > Unionida > Margaritiferidae > Margaritifera > Margaritifera margaritifera. Next base: position 5,647,255 of record JAQPZY010001690.1, on the reverse strand, counting down.
GTTTGATGGACTCCGTAAAATTCTAATGTATTACCTAGATTTTATCCTCCTGATTTAGATACCATCGCATGCTTATGAGGAGGTAAAACGGCGGCGACTGGAAAAATCAATAAAGTAGATAAGTGTTTATATATATGTAAAAAGTTTAATGGCATTGAGACGCAATCACTGCAAAGGTGTATGCCTTGGAAAACGTGAACTCTGCGACAGAACATGTCATTGTGAATATTGTAAATCACACTTGCTCGAATTACGTGTTGACCTCGTTGCTCGACCATGTCTTAAATGTGATATCGGAGTAAAATGGGGTAATCAGCTTTGTCGACCATGTGGATATATTCGCGAGTATTATCGTGCGCGCCGGCAAAGACTCACCGAACCTATGGTCGAGGAAAAAACCCGACTATGATGTTGAGGGAAAAGATCCAGAAGTCAATGAAATAATAGCCAGGATTGAAGCGATTGCTGTTTCTGATCCTGGTAAAGTAAATATATTAAAAATTTGTTTTGATGGAATAAGCCATTAGACAATGTTTTTCCCTTATATACCAGCATGCCGACTGTGAATCAACTTAAGCAATTCGTGCGAGAGCGAAGAAGAAGGATTCCAAGCGGTATGAGAAAAGGCGTCATACTTGTAATGTTATGACTTGAAGACGAGCCACGGTTGACTGTGAGGCAGTTTCGTGAAACGGCAGCACAGTTACATATTAAAATTCCTCCACGGGCCAAGTTGGCTGATATTGCACGCATGGTTGCTGATGAACAAGAGCGTCGTTGCATTGCACGCACTATTGCTGAAGAGGCTGCGTATATACATCAACGAGTCCAAGTTCCAGGATTCAAGTTGCATAAACGCATTCATGATCTCGAAAATTACCATGCAATTATTCCGCACACGTATAAACCGGGCAAAGACGTGGTAAAACTTTTATCAAAGATGCGTCCTGGAATAATATCAACGCTACAGGGCGGTGGCACTCTGTAGTTATAGTGGGCATTGTTCTCGGTGTGCACTTAATTATGCCGCTTAACCGTGACAATGATGTGCTAAAAATCGCAAACCCATGGTTCATGGTGGTCCCCTCGTCATCTTTAACCTTGAAGACACTGAGACCCTCAATCATGAAATCTTGGATAAGTACACCAACACAGGTTCAGGATGGACTCTTGACAGATGCTTGCGAGTTGAATTTCATATTTTCCAGAACAAGCCTTTTCGTGCATCGAGTTACATTAAAACGCCAAAGTATATTCCGCCGCGGTCAGTGATAAACGTGAAAAACGATGACAACAGATGTTTCAAATGTGCGCTTGAATCCGCACTGCATCCCGCGAGCGATAGTATAGATCAGCCTGGAATATACAAAAAAATACCTGGGTCAACTTAAGTCTGGAAACATCGAATTTCCTGCACAATTTACTGACATCAGCAAGTTTAAACGAATAAACCCTGACATCGCTGTTAATGTGCTTATTTGGAACAAAGGTCTGCAGCCAATTCGAAAATTCACACATTCATGGAGGCGGCTTAATATTGATTTGTTATTATTGAGCAACATAGACGGCTCAGCTGTGCGGTATCATTACGTGTGGACAACAGATTGTCCACTAATGGTATACCGGCACATTAAGTACGAGGGTATGAAATTTCCATGCAGACGTTGTATGCATGTATTTAGCAGTGAGAAACCACAGCGCACAATTATGCCAGAGCCTTGCAAGAACATATTGAAATTTACCCGGTTCAACGGAAGATGTAATGTTATTCACGCGGACTTTGAATGTTTAAACGTTCCGTTTAACGACGCCAACCCAGAGGTTCAGTCAAATGCAACGAAAGTTGCTGAACAAGTCCCATGCGGGTTGTTAGATGTGATGGAGTGACTGAACCACCAATGTTGTATTGTGGCCAGGACTCGGTTTAGGTATTTCTTAAATCACTGGAGGTTACAGCGAAATGGATCCGACAACAGCTCTCCTTGTCAGCAGACATGATTATAACCCGTGCACCAATAAGCGTCATCCCAAATAATATGGAAAAATACGTGACATTTAGACTGGGACAACTGCAATTCATTCACTCGCTGCAGTTTCTGAATTCCAGTCTTGATAAGCTAATCAGCAACTTTGCGATGTGATCCAACGATCAATTCAAAGTCACCAGTCGATATGGTACCGCTAAACCTGACAAGTTGGAGTTGATAACTAAAAGAGGAGTACCCATACGAGTACATAAGTGATTGGGCTAATTTTAATGAAACCCAGGTAACACCGATCAAAGACTTTTACTCATCTCTGACTCGATGAGGTATTATCACTCAAGACTATGAACACGCAAATAAAGTATGGTCCGCATTTGAATGCAACCACATGGGGGAATATAATGACTTGTATCTGCGCGCGGAGATGTCGCTGCTCGCGGACGTCTTTGAAGCTTTCCGAGACACAGCCATGTGGGTGTATAAGTTAGACCCAGCTCACCATTTCTCATCCCCGGGAATGGCCTGGGATGCTTTACTATCAAAGGCCAAAGTAGAAATGGACCTTCTCACAGACATAGATCAGCACTTATTTATTGAAAGAGGAATCCGTGGCGAGATTTCAATGGCGAGCCATAGATACGCTCGCGCGAATAATCTTAACGTGGACGGTTACAATCCTGACCTCCCAACCGGCTACACCATTTACTTGGACATAACCTTTATGAATTGGCAATGATGCAGCCCATGCCTGTTGGCGTGTTTGGATGGGTGGAGCCCACACACATATACGCTGAAAAATGTATACCAGAGTATAACAACAGCGACATCGGGTACTTTTATGAATTTTGACCTGGAGTGTCCAGACGAGCTTCATCACGCCAATAACGATTACCCGCTGGCCCCAGAAACGTTGGTGCGCCCCGCGAATAGGTATCACAATACCAGTGTGCGATCGTGGATGATTCCGGACGCAACATTACAGAATGGGTTAAGCTTGTTCCAAATCTTCGGACTAAAAACAGTTATGTGGTCCACATACGAAACCTCCAGGTATATCAGTGATTGGGAATGCGTATATGCAAAGTCCACCGGGTACTCAGATTTCGCCAGTGCTCCTAGATGGCGCCGTATATACGAATCTTCCACGGACGCAATTAACGAGTTTGAGAAAGACTTTTTCAAGCTCATGAACAATGCCGTGTTCGGCAAAACAATGGAGAATTTGAGGAAACGGGTTCTCGTCGACCTTATCCGGGACAGCAAGCAAGATGAATTTCGAAGGCTCATTGCTGAGTCATGAAGATCTTTGAGTGTGGGCTTGTTGCCGTAGACAGTAAAAAATAAAAACTGAAGCTAACGAAGCCTATCTATTTTGGTGCGTCAGTGCTTGATTTATCCAAATTACTCATGTATGAGTTTTATTATGATATCATCAAACAGCGGTATGGCGACAACATCAAGAGGCTGTACACCGTTACAAATTCTTTACCAATGCACATCACAACAGACAATGTATATGCGGACACGGGTGAGGCGTCGCTGATAAATGAGTTTGACACCAGCGAGTACCCGAAGGATCATTTGCTGTTCAGTAACACTAACAAGAAAGTCGTAGGAAAATTGAAGGAAGAAGGTGCTGGCAAACCCATTGATGAATACGTGGGACTGCGCCCCAAAAGTCTCACACACAGCCAATCTTATCCAGTCACATAAACATCGCATAGGTGTGTATCGTTGCACCAAAGTAAGTTTGTCACCGCTGGACACAAAGCGATGGGTTTTCCCTGATGGTTTTACTACTTACGCGTACGGGCACGCATTGATTCCAAAATAAATCTTGGAGGTAGTTCCGTGTCCGCGGGAACGACTTGCAATTCCTCTAGCACAAATGGAAACACTCGCTGACGGTGCCAAATGGTAACGTTCTGGTTACCTCAGAGTATCAGTCCGGTTCGAGATCCTAAATACATCGACGGACTATATATTCTATGGATGAGCGAAGCCGTGTCACCCACTCGCGAGACCGCGCACTCCGGGTACGATTTATTAACAATTCCTGCAAGCACTGATGACCGAATAATCGTTCCGCAAGTGCACGGCTAAATCGTTTCATGATAGCCTGGTCGCGATGTATATTAACATGTGTTACGACTAGGGGTAATGTAACAAAAGAAAAGACTCAAACAAGCTTTCAAGATTTAAAATACAAATCTTTAATTTCCTAAAATATTAAAATATTTTAACAAACAATTAAAGTGAAAGAATTAAAAATAACTTACAGTATAGAATATCCTTAAAAGTCCTAATTGTTTTAAAGTTCACTGTTCCGGAAGTTAATCCAAATATTCCGAATGTATGTTCTGAATGAAGTAATATTCACTGTGCTAATGTGTTGATAAGAATAAGTTATATCCAAGTAATCCTTGCGAAGATAATATCGCAAGTTTTAGAAATGTTTCCGATAATTCCACGGAGCTGTATAATTATTCAGGTTGAAGACACGGTACTGAATCCTAAATGCACTGTATTAATCACAAAAGTAAAATATCCCACACACAAAATGAACCAATTCGTTGATGACCTCTCTTTTCCAATGTAACTATGAAGATTGCCTAAACACAGGATTATTTCCTATAATATAGTCTCTTAATACGCAGAATCGAAATAAAAACCCATTTAATCCTTTTTGAAACAACCTTCTCCAAACCAATCAGAAATTAGGTTATGCGTGATTCCGCTTAAAGTACCTCTCGCACTGACATTATTATCAATAACAAAGTGTTTATTCATTAAATCTAGGTCAGAAGTTCATGTCTCTCACGCGCGCTAAAACCACGTGATATGACTAAGGTTTCGAAATATCGATCGAGCCTACCGTGTGTGTACTCACAAGACGACAGCTGTTTAGACTAAGAACAGAGATAATAAACTAATAAACTATACCATTATTAAAAGGAAAATGATATATAATTCCGTAACACATGTCCAACACGAACCGGAACCTTATGTTTTACCAACAACGCAGTAACGGCTCTGATAAATTCTTTCCCCGGATCCACCTGCAGAAGTCATGGCCATGTTAGCGGAGAACGTGTGTAAATAAGTTTAGACGCGTCTGCGACATTTGTTGAATCTTTGGACGTTAACGGCTCAGCTTCCTTGTATCTGCTGGCAACATCCACAACGGTTAACGCGAACTTGTATGTGCGTCTGCGTACGCGATCATGCGGAAGAAACAAAAGATCTGCTTGGTGAACTTCGTTGGGGGTCTTCACATCAAATCATCCACGGGAAAGTTTCCTTGGTGTGGGTAGGTAAATCTGTCACAATGTTTGTTTGTCAAGCCACTCTCGAGCAACCCCGTGGGTAACATTTGCCACGCTCGCTAACTTTTTAACGGCTGCTTCACCCTTCCAATACCCGCGCGGACTGTAGTATATCTCATCCGTGTTACATTACAGTCTTACCTTCAATGAGAATCTTAGCCTTCATACCTCCTTTGATGATCCATCTGGCGATTATTTCTCCGAGTGTAGGACTGATCGCGTTCAAGTCATGGATGTGATCCACTTTAGCTCGTTGACGCGCAGATATATCATTTGATGCTTTGTATGCAAGATCATGTCGGTAACATGCAGCATCGACACGGTTTACAGGTTCATCTCAATCCTTCGGTAATTGTTAGAAACTAGTCGTATATCCAACCGTGTCCCTGGCCCGCAAAAATGGGATCTAGGTCCTGGAGGAAGACAGATATGCTTTTTGCCAGGATATTTGCTCCACGGTGTCCCGGGTAGCTTCGTTAATGCAGCAGCGATATCACCGCCAACATTTTTTAGACTCTGCGTGTGAGACGCGTTTGCATCTACCGGTTCCCACAAACGTGAATTCCTTTGCTCCACATCGGACACACGTTCCCGAGATTGCGGCTCTGTTATGACGCGTCAGAACACGAGTTGGATTTGCAGTACGAGTTTTCATGCGGCATCGCACACAATATGAAGGCATAATTGAGTTATACAACAATTGATACTTAACATGGCATCACAAAAAAGAAAAGCTGAAGATTTTACCGTCATTGAGACCACCCAAGCACGGTGACATGCTTCCAAACTCAGCTCGCGCACTAATCATTGGCCCGGCTGGATCCGGATAAACTCAACTGTTGTTGAATCTGATCATTAGATAGTTAACGTGGGATCGTTTGTATGTGATTGCAGCCGTGTTATAATATATTCAAGGATTTTGCGGAAGTGCTTCAATCGTCGTCGAGAAGCAAAATTTATACCATTGGGTTCTTTTCCACTTTAGACGAAGCCCCCGTCATTGACGACCTTGACCCAGAACAGAATAATCGTGTCGTGTACGACGATGTGATATATGAACACCAAGACAACCCCGCGAGAATAATTTCCCGAGATCAACACAAAAACACAGATGTGATCTATGTGGCTCAACGATACGCACACGTGCCTAAAGCGATCCGTGGGGAGCGATGTCGTAAAGCTGCCCGCGAACACCAGGAACTGATCCGTAGTGTTATAGCCGGCCGCAAACGTGTCAAAGATATGTTACAGTCACAACAATCCGCACGGGAAGACCTCACAGAGGGCTTCGAACAGACGTTTGCACCGCTGATCAAGCCCACCCGCAAACCGTGGAGGAGGTGAAAAAGTTGTGAAAGCCACGGAAGAAACTGCGCAGACCAGTGGACGCTTCCCAGTGGCTGATGAAAATTAGAAGATGACATCGCAGATGTACCTAGAAATATTCCACAAAGACAACACGCAGGTGCAAGTCGGAGATGAAAACAAAGCCCAATTCTTTACTTAAGAAACTCGCGAGTGGATCCATGCAAATCCTGTGTCTGCCGCTATTAACACACCCATCAGCTGGGAAAAATATATATTAATAATGCCAAAAAAGATAAATCCTATACACATAACCGTGGAATTGCCCAAGTGTGTATTTAGGGAGTTCATATGAACAACGAAAGCTGCGGGTGGTGCTTGGAATCTTTTTAATCGCTTGTATGAGGAATTTCAACAGGAAAAAGACGAGGAATTATGGAAAAGATTTATGGAAAGACATAAACAAGAATAGATCCCGTCTCGTCCACCTATGCAACGCAATCGTAATGGACCCCTTACTCCCACATTTCCATATGATTTTTTTCTATGGACCTTTACGTGAAACCGAACCTGAATCCAGACCATCATAAGAACCTGAACCCGAACCCCAACCATCGTACGAACCTCAACCCCAACCTCCAATGGCAAAACAGGCAAAAGCGAAAAGAAAAGAGCAACAAAAACCTGTATCTCACCCTCACTCGAACATTTACCTGCACGCGAACCTAGACGGGAAGAAACAATTTGCTATGTTTCGAGAAGCAGCTAAACAACTTAGTAGACGGAAAGTGAAAGACAAACCAACGACAGGAGAAGGTCTTGATGGACCATGTGACTCCCACGACCTTGTGGATCGTTTGGAAACACTCGTGGGTCAGTTCGCGCGGGGAACAACGCACCAGAAGTCATCAATGAGGCCGCATCGATTTGTTAACGGTTGCTCACCAACGGCACCATGGACCCTGAGACGATTCGCTTGTTAATAAGCAAACACATTGAAGACATCGATGATGTATATAATACCGATGATGAGTATTGAGACGATTCTCCGAGAAATTAATGCTGCGATGCAGCGTGTCGTTACCAACACAACCTCGAGCGTTACCTCGATGATCACGATCTCATCAACGAAGCCAGAATTTAACGTGACTTTTCTAAATCAATTACTGCTGGGGAAGGTCGCATACTCGAGATAGCACTAGCATCGCTGCGCGTTTATTACAGTTGGCCTAATATCCTATCACAACTGTATGGGGATCTTTCCGCGAACAAATCGTTTGTGTTTTAAATGGATGATGGCGTAACCTGGAACACTGTTGAACTCCCACTGGCGCGTACGACATGGAATCGATCAATGAAGAGATTCGACGGAGGATTTCACTGATAACTGGCAAAGACTCCAGAATTTTCTTACGTGAACACGTGCCCACACTCTGCCATCTCAATTCAAGGTTGACATCACACGGTCCTCGCTGAGAACAATTCTCGGTTGCCCCGAAGATGTTTCGGAGATTTCCCCAAACCAACAAATTCTGCGTGTAGGACCTGGAGATTCTAGATACCATATTGCGTCAGACATTGCTAGGATTTTCTCAACGATTCAGACCAATTTAACATGTGACACCATCAGTGGTAGTTACGATAGCGGAACTTCCACAAGCAGGGTCTCATACTATTTCTGTGGAACCGGGTGATCTGTTGTCGATTACTCCCACGGCGCCCGTGTATCTTCCACAATCCCCGGTTGACGCAGCTTCGTTTTATTCTTGTGGACCAGGACGGGCACATGTTAGATCTACGACGATTAATGACTCGGGCACCATCAAAAGCAGTTACACTTCCATCGACAGCAAAAATGCCAGCCCCGGTTGGTAAAATCATCAACAACGTATAGCTGATTCAGTGATTGCAAATCTTGTAATGGAAGCGAATTACGGTGGCGGACGGGACATGAAAGGTATTAGACGAAACCAATAATGTATAAGTAAAAACAATGACAAAATTAAAACATGCATCCTATATCGCGTTGGACATGGACGCGCCTGTGATGGTAGATCGTAGTACCAAAGATTTTCAGTATTATTTGTATCTGGCTAGGGACCTCAAGCCGTTAAAAATAGAATTACAAGTACAGGACATGTCTCGGTATTTTCTTCCATGTGAGGCCTTCTTAGAAATTGAGGGAAAACTTATACAGAACGACGATAACGATTATCCCGCCGATGCCAAGGTTTGATTTGTTAACAATGACATCATGGCGTTGTTTGACAGCGCACGTTGTTCCATCGATGGAAAGGAAATCGTAGCAATTGATATTGCCACGACGATTCTCTGACTCGCCAGATACAGCGATGATTATGCGTGATCCGTTGGCCCGTCTATAATATTTTACAAGGATTCATCCAATACTGCAGATCATAAACTGTATAAATTTCATAAACTTGTACAAAATGCTTTTGTGGACCCACAACCTGCTGGTATGGCTGTCAGATCTGGTGCCAACGGAGCCGCTATGATGTCTAGCACCAATCCGAATTACAACATTGGATTTGCACAGCGTCGACTAGAACTTCATGTAGACTCCTGACTGTTTTCGTGTGCGATTCCCCTCAGTTATATATTTGGTTTTTGCAGAGATGTTCGCAAGGTTATTTTCGGAGCCAAATACACAGTCACGTTTATCCGTAAGGGCACCGGAAACGATGCAATTTGGCGTGCTGCAGGTGTCGCTGCTGGTAAAGCTGTGTTGTCAACCACTGACCACAGAAAAGCGTTTGTTGTCGTTCATGTAGTCTGGAACCACGTGAGCGCTGTGATTTTTTTGCGTTCACCACAGACTCGACGCCTGGCACTAATGTTCAGGGACAGTTTACATGGCAAATAGGTACCCAACATGGTCTCAGCGCACCAACACATGTGTTCGTGTGTTTCAAAATACAGCTCGGATTAAACATCAAGAGCGTAGTACGGTGATATTTGAAGTTTTTCTACTGTTAAACGGTCAGCAGGAACCTTCCGAAGAAGTTTTGCTTAACTTCGTAGACAATCAAGTCGCACGTGTGTATCACAGGCTATGGTCGTACATGCACTGTCATCAAAACACTGACACGGGTGTGCAGATTTCTCAGCTCGACGTTCGTACGCTTTACCCGATTTATTAATTTTCTTTTGAACACCTCGAATTATTCAGGCAATATGTTGTCGACATGTACTTTCATGCACGTGTTACTGATCTTGCTGGACCCCCGTTATCGCCAATTACAGATACATTGCTGTGATCCCCTCCGACAAGATACTGTTGTTGAAGGATGCAGGTGGTCGAATGATGGTCATTGACGCGCCTATAGACAATTCATAGAGTCGTTACAAAGTAATTTGAACCTGTTACGTTTTTAAATAATAATGTCCTATAACGAAACTAAGGCTGGCCTTAGTCCAAAGCAGCTTGCGAAAATAAAAAGCGCAATACAAAACGATTGCGGGGTCATATTAAGGCTTTCTTCGGCAAAGGTTACTGGAATTATCCGCGTGTGGCTAACCAAACACAACGTACACAGCTTAATGCGGCCAAACAAAAGAACACCTCAGTGACATTAAAGTTGTCAAAGTCAGAGGTGACGCAAATGCAAAAGACCGGTGGAATATTTCCATTTCTCCATTTCGGGCTGGCTCTGGAAAAGGCGACTGGAGGCCGCATAGCGTCTCGTAGACGAATTAAAGAAGGAAAAGGCCTTCGACTATCTGGGACGACTCGCAGAATACTCTCAGGCAAAGTTCTTCGATTACCCTGGACGACTCGCAAAAGGCCGCGCGTCCATTAACCAATCTTGACTTACTCACGATGACAAAGTAGGTCAAACATTTCCGAGGTGTCTTTATGCGTAATGAAATTGCGTCAATGATCCCCCGCATGCAGGAAACTGGCATCGTCAACCTGGATTCGTCAGCAACACCTGGGACTCAATTTTGTCTCATACGTTGTAACGCCTCAACATCTTTTGTATTTTGACTCGCACGGGCTTTCATTGCCACTTGAAGTTGTTGATTATTTACACAAACGATAGTCGTCTCCACTGTTTTATTCAGCGCTGCCGTTACAAACTCAGATGGACGGTCCCATATGTGGACATCTTGTTGTTGAAGCACCGCATGCATTCGAGCATTCACCAACACCACAAGCGCATTTTGATTTTATATTGTCACTTAGAAAGTACGCTTAATAGTATAGGTAATGCCTGTTAATATTTACGGACATTACTCAACCCGACGCGGCGATGATGTCGATCTGAGTACGTTTGCCAACAAAGCGAATTTGATCGAGTTAACCAGCCTGGTTGTTGCTGACGTCGATCCGGGCGAGCTGCTAATTTTCAAAGATCAAACTGGAAAACTTAAAACGTCTAACGTGGACATCAGCAATATTGTTTTAAAACCGAGAGACGCCGTCGCAAAAAACCTGGCCGAAATCACTGAGAACCAGGGAATCAGAGACTCTGGTGTGTCGGTTGCTTACATCAAAGATCACATCAATGCTGAGATGGAAGAATATGTGGATGCAAAGATCGCTGAGGTCCCTCACCACCACGTTTAATAACTTTAGAGAGCCAAACGCAAGGATATTGACCTAAGAAGCTGAGGAAAACACTAACTTATTAACCTGAGCAATGGCCGACTTGTTTTCCATTGACTTAACAATGGCTTTCATAGACCTAAACGTCACCTCTTAAAGGTGCGCGAGTCCGGATCATACTTGTTTATCATAACCGGAACTAAAGTTGGGTGGGGTAGAATGGTAATGTTGATAAATAATCAGCGGCATCTTGGTTTTAAATCACCAATATCACGTGTCTACAAAACCGGCAATGTTGTAGAATTGTTCACATATGCAGTATCAACATCATTGGCTGCCGGCGATGAAATTCAGTTCGAAGTATTGAACATCTATCCGGAAGGGTACTTAGCTATCTTTAGCGTGTGTGCTTAAGATTTATTATTAAATATACGTGATGGATTTTAAAGAGCCACGCGGTGATGATGTTTCGGAATTTACCGACGGGGTGATTGATGACCTGACAAAGGATGCTTACATCGATAGTAATTTTGTTCCACTTGTCGATTAATATCTGCTTCAAAATGGTGTTACCAGACCCTCGTATATGCTCAAATATAATCTAAGTGAAGGTAAGATAGAAAAGGACCGTTGGAATCACCCTGTTGAGCTACTTCCAACTCGAAGCCAGTTTTTAGTCATAGCATTAGCACGTGAAAACGCCCAGCAATAATCCACCATCGGGCGTGAAATCAGCCAAACACTGTTTCTACAACGATGAAGTGAAATTCGCCGCTGAATTCACCCCGGTTACGTTCCCCAGGGAATCTTAAAACAACATTGACTCAACTAAGAAGAGAAAGATCTCGACTGTTATTCAACAAGGACGCACTTGTCCGTGTAACTGTTCTTGGACGAAAAACGACCGCTAGAGGCACAGAGCAGAGACGTAATCAGTGTGTTTTTACATGAACGTAGTGCAAAATAAAAGGAACGCACAATCAGCTGAACAAGACCAGCCTGTCGAGCAATTAGTCTCCACGATGACAATATTAATAGAAGAACTATGATAGACCCTTAAAGCTACAGACGCGAGAAAATAATCGAAGCGGAACAACAGCTGCGAGATGAAATCACTAAGGGAACCGCGCTACCCGCAAAATACAAACGCGTGTGTGTGGTTGTAGATGTTATTTGTGTGTTCGCCACGGCAACAACCGTTGCCTTGGTGTTGCTGGAATTGTGACCACGGCAACCATCATAGGTACACCAATCGGAATTGTTATCCGAGCCCTATTAAAGTAGTCTCAATACAATCAGTTAAATGTGCTCGGTGGTCATCGAAGGTAAAACAGTTAGCTTGGCGGAGTTTGAAATGGTGCTGATTTAAATGGAAACCCACCGACGTCTCCGAGCACAAATACGAAACCGGGGCGACCCAAAACAGGTAGTTGATTTACAGGCAGCAAAAGTCGAGCAAATGTTTTTCCAGTGTACTGAGACGCCTTGTGAGAACTTTAATTATGGGGCTCACACTTGTGTGCATGGGTTGTGTGTTTAATACAATTCTAATAATAGTGGTCGGTTTGTTCACCACGCGAACGTTGATGCAAATCATAATCGTGATCAACAATCATGATAAATAATCGTGTATGTGGTCGTGTATGTGGTCGTGACCATCACCACAACAAAGTTCGCGTAAGTAGTATGATAATGGCAGTTTGTTTGGTTACTGATCTGGGTTAAAGTCTTCTACCCAACGTGACTTTCCTCTCGCATAGACGCCTCATGGTAACTTTGGCGGGCCTGCGCGCGGGCTCGCATGCACTCGCGTGTGATCTGAGGACAAAGTCATGGGGACTATAAGGCTTTGATCTTGATCAGTCACAAAAATCCAAAACTGCTATTATCATGCTACTATAATACCTATTAATTTACCTGCAATTTCTTCCTCTGTCCAATTTTCTGCCTGAGATAAATAATAATAATAATATATATTAACTTACCTGCAATTTCTTCCTCTGTCAAATGTTCTGCCTGAGAGAAATAATAATAATAATAATAATAATAATAATAATAATAATAATAATAATAATAATAATAATAATAATAATAATAACTGCAGTGTTTGTAATAAAATAAAAACAAATCCCCCGCTGCCCTATTTCGTCCCACCCCCTACGGCTATGTCTAAGGGGGTGGGGGTAGAGAAGGTGTGTATATACACAGTGGTCAAAGTCAGTTGCGTATCTGAATTCGTCTTTTCATGCGTGTGTGTATATAGGGTGGACATCTCAATAGCTTTTAAGTTATAACCCAATACTGTTGTCGTGCTGACCATTCATTTAAGCGAAGGGCTGTCTTGCTAATTTATGTCCCTGATTTCATATGCATGTATATCGAAAGGCCACAATATGTAAACATGAGAGAGAGAGAGAGAGAGATGTTAAAAGTCAGGTAGATTTACCACTTGGGGGATTCGGAAGAGCTTTGAACTTTTAAAAAGTCTTATATATTTTCAATTCTCCTGATAAATAATTTGTGATATGATCGTCAATTAAAAACGATTAAAAAAAAAAAAAAAAAAAAAAAAAAAAACCTGAATAAGAAAACCGGAGATTATACTGGTACTACTAATGAACGGTGAAGGTAAAGTGTGGTTTCTTTACAATTCTTCATCTGTAAAAGGAGCATTCATTTAAAAAAAAAACTATGAAAGAAAGAAACATTTATATTTTCTTATTACTCATCAAATACTACGTTGCTGTCGAGCCACCGCAGTAATATATTGGATAATATTCCAATAATGATACTTAATCTAAGAATCGTTCTGGGAGTGATAAATTTTCTTGTCCCTTCTTCCATTTTTTCAGAACACTATGCATTGATACCTATATAATATCATGGATTTGTGTATGCATTGATACCTATACAATATCATGGATTTGTGTATGCATTGATACCTATACAATATCATGGATTTGTGTATGCATTGATACCTATACAATATCATGGATTTGTGTATGCATTGATACCTATACAATATCATGGATTTGTGTATGCATTGATACCTATATAATATCATGGATTTGTGTGTTAAATTGTATTACACACACTTTAATACTCTTTTGTTTCTTAAAACTTAACACAAAATGTTTGGCCTGAAGTAAGTAATACTCCAACAAGAGATAATTAATTTGGAGTATCTCAGTATATTTAAATCTCATAAAAAGTTTCGTTGTCACATACAACAATCCATTCTATCCTCTACAGTCCTTTTCATCTACCTACTAAATTACCTACAGTGTGCAGACAGATACAAACGGATAGTTAGTTATACAGACACGTAAACATCAATAATGACTTGTGTGCAGACAGACACATACAAACGGATAGTTAGTTATACAGACACGTAAACATCAATAATGACTTGTGTGCAGACAGATACATACAAACGGATAATTAGTTATACAGACACACAAACATCAGTAATGACTTGTTTAGCAATGAACTTACCATACTTCTAGTCACTGTATATTCTCAGATTGACTTTCACTGATTGTACTTCATGCAGAGTTTTCATGTTCGTTAAAGCGGTACATGTATTTCAATTTTGCATCAGATAAAGACCGATAACAGGTGAAGCTATCCCCTTCAATTTATTTATCAGAATAATGTGCAAATAGCACAATGAACTTCATTCAATAAAACATTCTTCGTTGGAGAAATTGGATCCGCAAATGGGTATTTTGTATGTTAGACTGACAAATAGGTACTCAATTAATTAATTCATTCTATTAATATGCGTCGAGATTAAATTGAAAGAACCAACCACGTTCTCTTTCTTCTCAATCATTTTGCGTGAATTTTATTTACCGTTTTGTTAATTGTTATCATACGCCTTTAATTTCCGCATGGACACGAATAAATTGAAACTGCATGTTTTCCCCGCTATATTTTATTAAGTGTAAAAACATGTTTATTAATTTATAATACACAATGATATATATATATATATATATATATATATATATATATATATATATATATATATATATATATATATACATACACACACGCACACACATTACATCAGATATCATTCATGTACTACCATTGGCGGGATTATTCTGTCTCATATACAGACATCTGCAGTACGTGCATTAAGCCGACAATCCTGCAGCGTATGCATACATGCATAACACTATTTCTAACTAACCGTCTTCTTCTTCCTCTTCTTCTTCTTCTTCTACAAACTGAGTGCTACACCAGCATATCGTTTGGTGTTTTACGACACAGAAACACATATAGGCTATTTAGTACCGAGGTAATTGGAGTACCTTGCCCATCAACACACCATGCTAGACGACACGGGGTGATCAGATATTATGATTCGAACCCACACCATTTTTTTTTCGTCTCTGCACACTAACCACTGAGCCACTGCGTCTCCTGTCTACATTAGTCGCCTCTTACGACATGCAGGAGAGGGCATCAGGCCTGTTCTACATCCACTAGCCCGCATGGAGCTGCTAAGGAATCAGAGAGAGACAGAGACAGAGACAGAGATAGAGAGAGAGAGAGAGAGAGATCTGATGGCAGAGAAAATGCCAATGTATAGCAAATCAAATGCTTCTCAAACAAAATTGTTAATGTTTTAAAATTAATTATCCTTCGGTGACCATGAATAATAGAAAATAAACTTCTTTGCACGGAACAGAAAATAAAGAGTTAAAGCGGTACATGTATTTCAATTTTGCATCAGATAAAGACCGATAACAGGCGAAGCTATCCCCTTCAATTTATTTATCAGAATAATGTGCGAATAGCACAATGAACTTCATTCAATAAAACATTCTTCGTTGGAGAAATTGGATCCGCAAATGGGTATTTTGTATGTTAGACTGACAAATAGGTACTCAATTAATTAATTCATTCTATTAATATGCGTCGAGATTAAATTGAAAGAACCAACCACGTTCTCTTTCTTCTCAATCATTTTGCGTGAATTTTATTTACCGTTTTGTTAATTGTTATCATACGCCTTTAATTTCCGCATGGACACGAATAAATTGAAACTGCATGTTTTCCCCGCTAAATTGTATTAAGTGTAAAAACACGTGTATTAATTTATAATGCACAATGATATATATATATATATATATATATATATATATATATATATATATATCATTGTGCATATATTTATATATATATACACACACGCACACACATTACATCAGATATCATTCATGTACTGCCATTGGCGGGATTATTCTGTCTCAGATACAGACATCTGCAGTACGTGCATTACGCCGACAGTCCTGCAGCGTATGCATACATGCATAACACTATTTCTAACTAACCGTCTTCTTCTTCTTCTTCTTCTTCTTCTTCTTCTACAAACTGTGAATGCTTCACCAGCACATCGTTATGCACAAGAATGGAGGAGTTTATTCAAGGGTAGTTAACTGCTATAGTTTTATGTAGTTCTGCAGACAAAGTTTAATCCTACCATGAGTCGTCTGCCCCTTTTCTTTAAGTTGTTTTCAGACATGTATGTTACAGAAAGCAATCATTTCAAATTGTATCCAAACAGTACTGTGTAAAAGAATGAGAAAAAGAAAATTAATCATTTATTTCGTTTTTATCTACATCATATCTCAGTACCTGTTCTATTTTAAAGAAATCAGAAGGCTTTCAGATATATATCTTCAACTCCGTCGCATGCTTTAATGTAAACTGTAGTTTTCACTACTCTCTTTCTCTCTCTCTCTCTCTCTCTCTCTCTCTCTCTCTCTCTCTCTCTATATATATATATATATATATATATATATATATATATATACACACATACACACGGGTCAGTCCATATATATAAATGTTTTCATTCAACAGGAAATCAGTAATATATCCATACTGTATTCGTACATGCGCTTTCGCACTTTCGCATCATCATCATGGAGGCTCTTTATGTGTGTAGATTATACTTTCAAAGTATTTTTGGTAACTAAACAATTTGACATCATTGTTTTTTAAGCTTCGTCATCATTGATATGGCGATATATAAATAACTTATATACGTCATTATATAATACCTGTACGCAAAAACACATTACCAAGACTGTCATAGTCATTAAACATGCACCGCAGTCCGAGATCAAACAAAATAAAATAAATTGGATAGCAACATTAGTCACAAAACAATCACTTTAAATTTGTGCCAAATTAACCATATTACAGAAATCCACTGAACACAGGTCATGTACAGTGTGCCATGAACGTGTATCAACGTATTGATACAATTAAAACAGCGGTCCATATATATTAAACCAAAGTATTTTTTTAAAAATCATCACAAGATTATTGTATTTATTCAATATAGTCTTTGTATGGTTTGTATCATGAAAATGTATCAGTGCATTTATACAATGTATAAATTTGACACTAGATTTTCTTTAAAATGATGACTGTAATATTTTATTTTATTTGTTCAATGAAAGCCTGGCACATGTGTTCATTTTAAATAGAGTGATTTAGCTGCATATGTATTAACTCTGATGAAATCTCAGTGGATATTCCATTTAAAAGACATTTGTTCCTAAAGGACATCATTTTTAGGTATAGTTTATTTTTAAAAAATCGTCTGTACTTTGACATGTGTATTAATACTGTTGACTAAGTTTAAGACATAAACGCACATCTATATGATTTACTCGTACATATTTAATAGTACAGAGCACATACTTACTTATATTGTTTAATACTCATTTGAATTTTTTTATGAATCTGGACTCATTGGTTAGAACTATTAGGGTCTGTTTGTAGAGTGCGTATGAAATAAAGTTCCTTTTCTTCTCTTAAATATTCATTCTCAGTAAATAATTTATATAAGGGGATGACTTTGACGTTTCCTCCTGAACAGTTATGTCTATTAAATTTTAATAATTTGATATCTTCTTTTCTTTTTTGCTGACTATAACTGTCATTCTCTTTCTTAGTTTATTTTCGTCTGACCTATGAGAACAAATTTCACATTTCACACATATCAATGCATAAATCATATTTCACACATATCAATGCATAAATCACATTTCACACATCATTTCTCCCGTAACCTTGCTGGTCGTAGGGGCGCCACTGATGACTTTGCGACAATCTCTCTCCATTTTGCCCTGGACCTGCTCTTTGGGACTTTGCAAAGTCCATGCCTGTCCACTCTTTGATATTGTCTTCCCATCTCTTCTTCTGTCTGCCTAAATTCCATTTCACACATATCACTGCATAAATCACAATTCACACATATCAATGCATAAATCACATTTTTTAGAATTGCAATCTATGTCCTGCTTAACTTTAAATATCTAAACATTTCTAAATTTAAATTGGTTTCACTCAAAACGATTCAAAATCTAGAAAATTGGGTAATTTTAAATGACTGAGCTCACTTTTGTCCCTGCTGTAGATCTCTGGTTGGTGCCTTGCAACCTTAAATGGTATTCAATCTTGTCCGACGCATTTACTTCCGCCATGGGACTATCATCCTTCTTTGTAAATTCATCATTGATTGGTCAGTGACATTAAGAATCACATTCGGTGGGTTCTCCAAGCATGGGTAAAATCTCGTTTAGCTTTTTTTTTTTTCTTTTCTTTTTTTTACTGCAGATAAAAATAAAAATCCCGTGTACTGCTTTAACTCGACTGATCCGCTGGCACACCCAGAAACCCAACTTATTCACCCGGGATCACCGGGATCTACACTACTTTTCAAGGTTGTGAATATGAGTCCTTGAAATGAATACACTTACCAAGCCAGATGACCGTACAGACAAATGTCATAGAAGCGTCATGGAACAACAACAACAACAAAAACTCAGTAGGTTTGACCTACTTTTACTGGCACATTTTAAATGAAAGTACTCATATAGTTCTATCATTTTATATGGGAACACAGGCCATGATTCCATCATAAATCATGCAGAAACAATAACAGTTTGAAAAACTATACAAGATAAATATTAGAAAATGCAAAAGATTTACGAAAAATTATGCCCCCCACGCACACTACACACGCCTCAGACAGAGGAGAAATTATGTCCCCACGCACCCTACACACGCCTCATACAGAGGAAAAATGAATCTTGTACCATAGTATCAATTCAATGTATTTGGTGATGTACAAATTTGGAAACTTCTAGCACAAAACTTAAAATTTGTGCTTCCCATCCTCTTGACTTACCTCGAAAAGAAGCCCGTATTTCAGGATTGAAACTTTAGACATACAGTAATACTCACAGCATTACTAAAGCTTTTTTTGTTGATTGGTTGAGTTTTAACGGCATTTTTAACATATTCTTGGCTTTCTCATGCCGTGGAAATGGGAACTAAGTGACTTTTCCAAGGACACACAGGCATCCGATCCGGGCTGATTGTAGCCACCCCTCAGCAACAAATGTTGAAATTATATAACTTTATCTTTCAAATACTGTAAAAGAGAAGCAAAATCTTCTTGCTCAGGTGTTGTACTCTCTCTCTCTCTCTCTCTCTCTCTCTCTCTCTCTCTCTCTCTCTCTCTCTCTCTCTCTCTCTCTCTCTCTCTCTCTGTGTTTTCGCAAAGATTTGTCAACAGTGTTTCAAAACATTTTTATTTACAACCGTCATTATTTCAATTGATAATATAACATTATAAGGATGACGCGGTAAGGAAATTGTGGAATATATTTTTCAGTGGTTTCGTATTGTTTACAGTTTTCAAGGGTTGGCATCTTTCTGCTCCTTCCATTAAATTGTTCTGATTTATCAGCTATTGATAACGAGGTCTGAACTATCAGCCAAAAAAACGTAGTTTAATTTGCACCCGATTTGCTCATGAATAATCTCAAATTCGATGTTTAATCATAACGATGATTTATTTATTTTTCATTTTTAGGTCGGTGGGATTGGATGGTGGGATAAATTAATCGGTCTGGTTTGGTGTTTTACGACACAGAAACACATATAGGCTATTTAGTACCGAGGTAATTGGAGTACCTTGCCCATCAACACACCATGGTAGACGACACGGGCTGATCAGATATTAGCTAAGGAATCAGATATATATATATATATATATATATATATATATATATATATATATATGGTGGCAGAGAAGTTGCCAATGTTTGGCAAATCAAATACTTCTCAAACAAAATTTTTAATGTTTTAAAATTAATTTTCCTTCGGTGACCATGAATAATAGAAAATAAACTTGTATGCACGCAACAGAAAATAAACCTGAAAGCAGAAAGTAAACTTGAAAGCATGTTACTTTGTTTGGTTAGGCTATATTGTTCTTAGTAGACTAAGTTTCAGCTAAAGAGTAGTATATAAAAATAAGTATTTCCACCTTGATAGATGATTTACCATATCTGTCATTCAAGTCGGGCTTGTATCAATCTTTCTTTAAGGATCATTTCCAAACTAGCAAAGAATCATTGGAAAACTTATTCTAAACAACGTCACGCAAGCTCAAAACGCAATAATGACGTCAAACGTTAAACGTTAGTTAGACACTGGCCGTCATTTTAGGGAACTCTCCCAAGATGCTTTTCTATTTTGGAAAACACAAATTAATTAATTATCAACATTTGGTATTTTACAAGTACAGGCTTGTGGTAACTAGGACTTCGAGAAGTAAAGTCTTTTCAGCTACACAAAATATTCTCATTAAGCATAAGAAGTTGGGAAAGCTGTGGATTTTCAGGGGGAAAGATATGAGGCACGAATGCATTTAGCTAAGAATGACACATGAAAATGAGAAAGAGATGAGGCACGAATGCATTTAGCTAAGAATGACACATGAAAATGAGAACAATTACAATATAAACAACAACAACAAACAAAAACAAAACGAAAAACTTGGGCTTAAAATGTTTAATCTCACAGATTTTACAACAAGTTTAGGGAATATTCCTGTACTAATTTTGTTCCCCCCACCCAATCCACTTTGTTCAACTCATCAAAATAATCAAGAAGAAGTTTCACAAATCGTAACTAAGTAACCTTCAATTTTAAATTGATTATATTAATAGTTTCTATTGTTATATGGACTACTCAGTTAATAAATCAACAGTTAAAAATAACACTTTTATGTGCAGAATTTTCTTTCTTTATCTAGACCATTTGCTTATTTACAAACGGCAATGAGATAAAAGGGTGAAAGATGTCCACAAAGGAAATTAGTCAAAACAATGAACAAATATCAAGAAAAAATATTTTAAGAAGTAATCCTGGTTGTGAAAATCACTATGATACTATTGTTAATTTAAAACATTGATCAGCACTGATAAAAACCATGTCCACTCATCGAAGCTTAAGACAGGAAGATTTGGAAGTGTTCGTATTAACTGAAACCCAAAGTTGTGTCTGATGTGTGTGTGTGTATCCATGAAGAAATTTGTGTTAAAAAAAATAATATATATATATATATATATATATATATATATATATATATATATATATATATATATATATATATAATGAAAATACTGTATTTCAATTATGTATTTCAATATCCAAGTTATATATCTCGTACATTCCTCCCTTTGTCACCATTTCTTGAGGAAGTCTTTGTGTCTGAGGACTTGACAGTATTAGCACATTAATTGTCTTTCATCATTAGGCTCTGTAAGAAGTCGTTATCCAAGGAGGTGTACGACGGATCTCTTTAAAGTCTTTTCACGTCCTCTAAAACACAGCACTATTCATCATTTATTTAAAATCCATTATCTTCAAAAATTCTGGAATAAGATATGAATATAAATGTAAATGCATGGTACGTGAAATTTCTAGACAAAAGACCAATAGGTTTCGGGGTGGAGAAGTAATCAAATCCAACAGTATGAAAGAGTTCCAAAGATAGCGCGTTTTTAGAAAGAAAATAACAAGAATGTAAATGGGAGAGGGAGGATGGGAAACATAGCAAGCTGTGATGGTGGAGAGATTGCCGAATGTACCGTGTATACTCGCGTATAAATTGGGTCCAAATGCAAACAACATAGACCCTGATCTGCCGTCGCATAATGCGCCGGCAGATCAGGGTCTATGTTGTTTGTTCTACTGATTAGTCCTTACAAACTGTATAGACCCAGATCTGCCGGCGCATTATGCGACGGCAGATCTGGGTCTATGCAGTTTGCAGTTGGTATCGGATTTTATGCAAGTATATACGGTAATTAAAGTTTGTCCTCAGCATATCCTCAACTGAAACAGCCATAGGAAGAAGCAGAAAGACGTAGCGGGTGTCGTGGTAGAGACCTGAGGTAAATTGTGTTTGAATATATTGGTGCCTACTTTCTTCAAAAAAACGTCTACAATTATACAGTCTTTAATATTTCTTTCTTGTGCAACTGTATAAATGTGTTGCTATGGGTTAGTTGTTATGGGTTTAACGCCATTTTTCAGCACATGATAGGCTATACATGGCGGCCAGTATATTTGGTGGAGGAAGAACCCGAGAAAACTCCGGGAAGAACCACCGACCCACGGAAAGCTACTGGCAAGCTTTCTCACATACCCAAGTTGGCCGAGCCCGAGACTCGAACCAACGCGGACAGAGGTGAGATGTCAGTGATCTGTAAAGGCGAGCGCCTTAGATCACTTGGCCACCCGGGGCCACCTATAAATGTGTCTCCATGCTCATGTCAACGTCAACGTTGAGTTTACATGAAGCACACGTATAATGAAGTAAATAGAATTGAATGAAATGGAGTGTAAATGACCTACATGAAGGAACTTGTTAGCGTACCTTCATAGTTAATAAATCCATCCCCATTTAGATCAACCTCCTCCATCATATCAAGGACTTGCTGGTCGGTAGGTTGGTCTCCCAAGCTGGTAAGTGCTTGTTTCAGCTCTTCCCGGCTGATCAAACCATTTCCATCCCTATCAAACGACCTGAAGGCATCCAGGAGATTCTCTTCTTTGTCTTCACTGCTCATCATCCTTCCCATCATGGCCACAAATTCAGAGAATTCGACAGTGCCATTTCCTGAAAAATGAATCATGGCCAGGTTGAAACAGGTACAAATACAGAGCTAAGAGTATGGTGTTGATTAGGATGGGGGGGGGGGATAGTCGTTTTAACAGAACCCGGCGCCTGACACATGGATCCCCACTTCAGTTTTTTTATTTTTTCAAGTATAACAATTGGATTGATAGGATTGATAAAACATACATGATAAAAAGTGTCTGTCCACTTACTATATTTGGCCGAAAAAGAGTGAGGAAAGATGGGTCCAGAAAACTTAATGGCTGTGCTGGATATATTCCTACAGCAATTTCAGGTTCCATCGGAATTATGAATGATGCTGCTCTAATGCCGTAGAATTACGTTTGAATAAAACTATTCTGAAGTTTCCTAATATAACTTGATTAAAATAATACTATTTTACGGTAACAAAATGTCTGTATTATCGATCAATTCGATATATTGTTTTTATCAAGAATCATTTAGTCCCGTGGTGATCTTGTGTAAGACACATACTACATAAAGCAGCGCTTTGTCCGCCAGCTCAATTACAACCAGTAGTATAACGCACTTTGACAGTTCCAAATTTAATTTAAAAGTAAATAAACTAGGTTTGGGTAGTATTTATGACTGACTCGTCTAAAACTGTTGTCTGGTCCTAATCCAACGTTGCAGCAATCACGTGTAAAATATGTTTAAAAACTTTGATTGAATCACTGGATAAAAGTTCGATTAAACTATGAATTCGTGCTTTCTCTTTGTCCACCTGTTCAAAATTATTCTGCACTGTAACCCTAGCAACTGTTTAGCGTTCCTATCAATCAATTGTTATTATAATTATGGCATCTTTGTGGGCACAAGCATGTAATTTATGATGAAAATTTTAAGATATGCATGTATGCTTCCAGCTGGTAAGTAGTTAGTTTGTTATTAAGCTGATCGGGTAGGTAGGTAGGTAATATATTATAGGTAGAAAGGTAATATATTACCTTCATAAATACCTACCCGCTCAGCTTAATAGCAAACTAACTACTAAACAGCTGGAAGCATGCATGCACACACACACACACACACACACACACACACACACACACACATATATATATATATATATATATATATATATATATATATATATATATATATATATATATATATATATATATAAAGTAAGTAGATGCATAAGCTAATAAATAGTCTGAATGTGTGTATCAAATAAGTACCATTTTTGTCCACCTCCCTGACCATCTGTTCGAGCTCTTCCTGTGTGGGATTCTGTCCTATGTTCCTCATCACTATCCCAAGCTCCTCTGTTGTGATGTGGCCACTCCCATCCTTGTCAAACAAGTTGAACGCCTCCCTGTACTCTAGATAAAAGAAACAAATAAGATGACTTATTTTACCTAAATTTCTTACATGATCTCTGATTTAAAAGTAGATAACAATAGCTGGAAATCTATTTTTAAAAAAAAAATCATTACGACTTTCTCGAATCTCGATTTAACTTCTAATTGTGCCATGGAAAGTCAAATATACTAGTTGAAACAATTAAAGTTTACTAGCATTTTTTTATCATGACGGTGGTAATTTTGCGTGAGAATAATTAACGTTCACTGCTTCCTAATGTTCAAAACTCAGTGTAATGTCCCTTTCCTCATGCTCAAAACTCAGTGTAATGTCCCTTTCCTAATGTTCAAAACTCAGTGTAATGTCCCTTTCCAAACTTAAATGGTTTAAGTCAACCCAGTTTTTACAATGACCACATAAGCCATGTTAAGGATGTAAAAACCTAGAACAGTAAAGACAATGCAACCTTTCCTACTTGGCCTATATAAGGTTGAAAAATTGTGGTTGTTTAATGTGTGTAGCTAGTAAACATTTTGGTTGTTTAATGTGTGGCTAGTAAAAATTGTGGTTGTTTAATGTGTATAGCTAGTAAAATTGTGGTTGTTTAATGTGTGTGGCTAGTAAAAATTGTGGTTGTTTAATGTGTGTGGCTAGTAAAATTGTGGTTGTTTAATTTGTGTAGTTAGTAACAATTGTGGTTGTTTAATGTGTGTAGCTAGTAAAATTGTGGTTGTTTAATGTGTGTAGCTAGTAAAATTGTGGTTGTTTAATGTGTGTAGCTAGTAATAATTGTAGTTGTTTAATGTGTGTATCTAGTAAAATTGTGGTTGTTTAATGTGTGTAGCTAGTAAAATTGTGGTTGTTTAATGTGTGTAGCTAGTAAAATTGTGGTCGTTTAATGTGTGTAGCTAGTAACAATTGTGGTTGTTTAATGTGTGTAGCTAGTAAAATTGTGGTCGTTTAATGTGTGTAGCTAGTAAAATTGTGGTCGTTTAATGTGTGTAGCTAGTAACAATTGTGGTTGTTTAATGTGTGTAGCTAGTAACAATTGTGGTCGTTTAATGTGTGTAGCTAGTAAAATTGTGGTTGTTTAATGTGTGTAGCTAGTAACAATTGTGGTTGTTTAATGTGTGTAGCTAGTAAAATTGTGGTCGTTTAATGTGTGTAGCTAGTAAAATTGTGGTCGTTTAATGTGTGTAGCTAGTAAAATTGTGGTCGTTTAATGTGTGTAGCTAGTAAAATTGTGGTTGTTTAATGTGTGTAGCTAGTAACAATTGTGGTTGTTTAATGTGTGTGGCTAGTAACAATTGTGGTTGTTTAATGTGTGTAGCTAGTAACAATTGTGGTTGTTTAATGTGTGTAGCTAGTAACAATTGTGGTCGTTTAATGTGTGTAGCTAGTAACAATTGTGGTTGTTTAATGTGTGTAGCTAGTAACAATTGTGGTTGTTTAATGTGTGTAGCTAGTAACAATTGTGGTCGTTTAATGTGTGTAGCTAGTAACAATTGTGGTTGTTTAATGTGTGTAGCTAGTAACAATTGTGGTTGTTTAATGTGTGTGGCTAGTAAAATTGTGGTTGTTTAATGTGTGTGGCTAGTAAAAAAAACCCAACTAAATACATACTAAGACTGACGTAAGAAAATTCAAAAAATGGCTGGATATGAGGGACCTCAGTTTGAGGTTGTTGGAATATACATTGGATCTTGTTGGAAAGGTAATACGGGTTTTCCCAACCCTATGAATCTGAATGTCGAACTGGGAATCACAATGAGTAATATTGGATATCGTTTCATTTTCATTTCTGGATGGTGCTTGTTGCTGTGTAGGTCACTGTATGTATCTTTTGCTCTACTCTTTTTTTAGAGTCACACTTACCCTCGACCTGTTCTTTTGGCAATGCTTGTGCCTGAAATATCAAACAGGAAAATTCTTACTAAACTGTGACCTTAGAAATGGAATTTTGAGTGCAACAAAGGTAGATTTTGTAAAGAAACGTTTCCTTATTTAAATTTGAAATTATTTATTGGTTTATAGCAGTAACTAGCATGAAACGCCGCAAATGTTGTGTGCTTTATCAAGTAAAACTGTTAAAGAAAATATGTCTTGCTTTTTTCATATAGTAATTCAAAACAAAGATCAATGACACATTTTTTCTTCACTTTTAAGTAAAGATTTTGTTGAGTATTTCCTTTTACTTCAAAACGCTAGCCCAAACTATAACTCTCTAATGGTCTTAAGGACAAATAATTTACTAGCCCAAACTATAACTCTCTAATGGTCTTAAGGACAAATAATTTACTAGCCCAAACTATAACCCTCTAATGGTCTTCAGGACAAATAATTTACTAATTTCAACAATCCACTACCAAACGTATTTACCTAAAATCTACGTTTATCGATAATCAACATTATTTCTATTTGTATTTGGTATCCACTGAAAATTTATGTTGAAAACAACATTGTAACGGAGTAGGAATATAGTGTGATAAGGCTACGTTTAACGACGGCGGAAAAGCTGTTGTTATACTGATGATAATACGATAAATATAGTGAAATACGCTAAATCAATACTAACTGTATCTGCAAGTCGTTCTTGACGCACTTTGGGAGTGAGCCTAGAGCAAATCGATTTTTACTTTGCTTCATGTCAAAGATGCGATATGAACGAAGCTGTCCGAATTGTCCCGGATGACATCGCTGGTGACCAGATACTGCTCTAGGCTTTGATTAACATATATCCGGTTGACTCCGGTTCATATAAATGCATACTGTCAATACAATGTACTAAAATTACTGTCGTCTGCACAGTTCATGTGCATGTTTTTAATGCCTGGAAACACATCTATGCTAGATTGTGCATTGTGATATGTATAATGCATGTATTTTTAGTCAATTATATTGAAATAGCTTAGTGATCACATACACCACTGTACATGCAAGTATTCGGTGAAAATGCGCATACATGCAGGTCTATAGAGAAATGATGGATCATGCCAGGTCGGCTGCGATGTTGTGCCCTTACACTGCATATCCTTGAATAAAAGTCCTTAAGGTAACCCTGATGTAGTCCACTATTGGTAAACATGTGGACTCACCCATGTTATTAAATTGTATGCCATCTAAACATATTGTTGTACATCAGATACGCCCAGTTCTTG
The DNA here is from genome assembly GCA_029931535.1 of Margaritifera margaritifera. Classification (NCBI taxonomy): domain Eukaryota; kingdom Metazoa; phylum Mollusca; class Bivalvia; order Unionida; family Margaritiferidae; genus Margaritifera; species Margaritifera margaritifera. Next base: position 5,619,578 of record JAQPZY010001690.1, on the reverse strand, counting down.
ATTGGCTGGGCTAAGCCCGCTGTCTTGCCTAGAGGTTTTAGTTTTTGTTGGACAATGAGAGTGAAGTGTCTAGCCCAATAGTACGAAATGCAGCTTTCGTTGACATACAAATAACTCTCTCTCTCTCCTCTCTCTCTCTCTCTCTCTCTCTCTCTCTCTCTCTCTCTCTCTCTCTCTCTCTCTCTCTCAGGCAAATATCAGACCAAAATGGTATTATACTGCAAGTACGATATTCACCATTTTTTCATACCAATTTGCTCTTCATAAAATAAAATGGTATATAAAAGTGCATTAACAATAGAATTGAATATCTAGTAGGTTCACACTTCTTACTGATGAATGCTGTTTTTCTCTTCGTGCTCTGTAGACCACATCAGGACTCCTGACACTGTGCTATATTTATAACCTAAGATTAACCTATAAAAACGAAGTAAGATAGCGATAAATAAATTTCTCATTCATAAACATTCCTTTTGTTACATCTGTTTCAAAAACATACTCACCATCGTGCTCTTTGTTTCCACAGCTATGTGTACACTATTCCGCTTTCAATAAATCTGCTTGTATTAGTGTTGAGTAGTATCACCTAATTACGGTCTAGCACTCACCAGGAATTTCGCTCAACTGTCAACTGTCGTCAGTGGTGAATTTAGCCCGGATAAAATATATACAGGTGGAGCAAACAGAGTTATATTGCAATTTTACACGCCGAATATTCGCAGGTCCTGTTTCCTGTTGCCTCGTTCTTACTATAAAGTAGGAGTGGGTCTATGATGTCCGACAACAAAACGATGGCAAGATACAAAGGTCAAGTGTACGAGTTTACCTTGGGCAGATGAGTGTGTATTAAGTTCTTGCGTCCTATTGTTCGCTCATGAAGTACGCTTCTAATCATAAACGTAACCACTCGGCGCGGTGAGCTCTTTAAATTTCAGATTACAATTTTTTTTTTTTTAATTTCTGTATGCACAACAAACAAAATGAATCTTAATCTTAAATCCGAAATCTTGTGAAGTTGACATATTCATATATATTCTATTAAGACTATTCCAGATGAATTTTAACCTCGCTATCAGCGGCTAATTACTATACTCACAGACTATCTTCTTGCAATATACCTAACCGGTAACAACATTACTTTTTATTATAGACCCATCATTATACAACTCATGATGAAGATTACTTCCCCTGCCCCCACCCCTCCCTGAGGCTGACTTGAAACCTTGTACCAGATACAGATTTAGATTGCTAAATGTCAAGGATGACGTCACCTAACAACGATCGCGTGAAGGGACTTAATGGGAAGGGTACTTATGAAACTGGTGTTGATCGCAGCAGCGTTCACAATCGTTGCAACGATATTCCAATTACCTGTGCGACAGTATTTTGTTGTCATTGCAACGGTTTATTTTGCCCATGAAATGGTATTGGTGTTTTGTTGCAACGGTAAAATATAATGTAGCGCTATAATGATAATATTACTTTTGCAACAATAAAATACACCATTGCATCAACAAAAATACTGGTATTTGAATATCTTTGCAACTGTAGGTGAATATAACGCAACAGTATATAAATCCCGTTACAACAGTATATGAATGCCGTTACAACAGTGTATGAATGCCGTTGCAACTATTATAAATACCCCTGCACAAACACCAGTTTGAAAAAATACTGTTGCAACGGCAAATATTTATCGTTGCAAGAGCAACAATTACCTTTGGTTCGACACGATTTAGCATTTTCACGATAAATGTGTAATGTTTCAACGATATTTGAAGACATTAGCAACGGTACTGGTCGTTTTGACCCTTATCGTACCTCATAACGTCAATCGCATTGGCGCTAACTGTTCGCTCACGTAATGAAATCAAACAAGCATCATTATGTACTCAGCCTTCAAGTTTCTCTGTTTAGGATTAGGTATATATTGTAGTTACACTCTGTTTCGGATTAGGTACGCAGAAAACAGTTTTGATGTCAGTTGCCAACCTCCCTCCTCCACCACCTCCTAAATATAAGTTTTGTGAAGAATAAGGAGAGGTGAAATAAATACTATGAAAATTTCAGCTGCAAAAAAGCTCCCCAAGGCGCCTCCGCCCCCCCCCCCCTTCTCGCCCGGCGCCCAGGGGCAATCCCCCCAACCCCCCGACACATTGCGCCGCCACTGTTTGAGACTACGGTTAATGTTAATAGTCTTCTCACCCGCAGTCAAAGCACCACCGTTCTTGCACCTGCGAGATTTGCGAATCTTGGTAAAATATAGCAAGTTTATCGTACAGCAATTTTTCAGATAATACTCCGTTTTAAACCGCGACATATAAACACTTGGCTGATATGAGAGTCAAGGTTTGATTTGGGGCTGATATGGGAATCTTGGGTCTGAACACTGTCAAATGAATTGATAACCTCCTAATAATAGTTCTAGCTGCGTGTAATAGTTCCACGCTTTATATATTTGACTGCCTCCCCCCCCCCCACACACACACACACACACGTCGTCTGAAATACTGTTTATAGTGTTAATGCAATTCGCTCTTTTTTTAATGTGTGTAAGCAAAAAGACTTGAAAATAACAAGATGTGAAATTGTGTTAGGGAATTATATTCGTGCTAAACAGACGCACGCATTCATTTCAGTGTTAAAATAGGAGTTATAGACACTGATTATCCGTGAAGCCATTTAACATTAATTTACTGACATGGATAGATGTGCTACCATTTCCTTTCAAAAGATAATGCTCAGCACAATCACGAGTCCTCTACTATCTGATCTCTCTCTCTCTCTCTCTCTCTCTCTCTCTCTCTCTCTCTCTCTCTCTCTCTCTCTCTCTCTCTCTCTCTCTCTCTGATGTTTTCGGGAATATAAATAGTACACTGTTAACCTGGATTACCATTACATTTTATCAAATGCGATCAAAACACTCGTTTAACAGTCAAATATTAAATGCAGATTTAAACATTGACTGTGTCTTTAAGCTACAATGCTATTAAAAACTGAAAGGACTGCAAAATACGTAAGGCTTTGGCCCCTTGAAAGTGGCAAGATATGGGTTGTTGTTGTTGTTATTTTTTGTTTTTTCCTCTTTACCCCGGGGTATGTACGCCATGTTATTTTTCATCTTCGCAGTGGCGTAGCGAGGCAAAGTGCCGCCCAGGGCCAACTACCAAAATTACGCCCCACTCCATTCGTATTATTTATGATATATACGGTACACTTACCAATGTGCCGTCCCCTAGAAAGTGCCGCCCGGGGCAATCGCCCACTTCGCCCCCCCCCCCCCCTTGCTACGCCACTGCATCTTCGAAATAATTATTTAGAGAATTAAATTATCAACTCTTTGAAATGGGCTTATAACCTTAGACTTAAATATGTAGTACATATCACACCTTAGACTTAAATATGTAGTACATATCACACCTGTTGTTTTGTTGCATGAGATACTTAACAAGATTAAACTGAAACAAAACGAAATAACATCGTCAGATAGATTGTGACCTGTCTGAGTATTCCAGATGCAACTCAACAAGACCCCTCTTTAATCCTTTCCAATGTACTGGATCATGTACATCGCCTTGTCGTTCTAACTTTTTTTCTGTATTTTTGGTCTAAAGGCGCTATATCGACACTGTGTTGTTACCGAAACATGCCTTGTACTATGCTTGGTCTAAAGGGGCTATATGGACACTGTAGTCATAGAAACATGTCTTGTACTATTTTTAGTCTAAAGGCGCTATATGGACACTGTGTAGTTATAAAAACATGCCTTGTACTGCTGTCGCCTCAGATCCATTGTAACAGCGGCTGCCTATCTCAAACTTGAAAGTAGTAGGTATAAGGTTACTTCTGGAGCAAACCAGGAAACTGTCCTGTTATTGGTCCATACAAATTGGGTTATAAATATATTATTGGATGGAATAGAAATAAGTAAAATCTATAAAAATAATATCCCAAACATATAAGTTGGACCTGTTTAAAATAAATGAAACTAGTTTAAGAGAATTAAATGATAAAAAGTATACTATTGCTGGGGTAAATCGATATTTCTTGGTTGTTATAAAACTTGTGCTGTGATTTAGGAGGGAATATAGAACTGATTGAATCCCTTTCTATATAGCTCTGGTGTATTTAAAATTGCTTTATCAAAGATCATAATAGAATATGGCTCACTTAGGCATTTATTATAATTAATATCTGCAAATAGTTGCTTAATGATGTCTCCAGAACAATGACCATCAGATATTTGATACATATCGTTGTTATCTAACCCATTATTAAAAAATATTTCGTATTTCGCCTAAAATACTTTGATACATCATTATAGGATTGAGTTAGATAGATGCAATTTATGTTTTTAATTCGTGATAACGAAAAGTATTCTTTTACTATTGTTTGTATTACTGTGGTTAATTGTAATATCATCCAACACGATTATTTGTTGTGTATCATTATCTACATTTTATTCTAAAATAACGTATTCGCGGGGTAAGATTTCTAATACACATTTTTTACTCTTAACTTCTAATGTGTTGAATAATTCTTCCAATATGGTATATTTTGGTTGGTCACAGTTGATATTATATATGATAAGTTCATCACAATTAAAGCATTTAAGTAATAAATTAAACAAAAAGTTGGTCTTTCCTTGCCCTGTGTTCCAACAATCATATGATGGCAATCAGGTAATAAGAAGTGATGCTTGGTATTTTTTTTCTTTCTTTATTATCATCATCATAATGAATTATTTCCATTACAATACTTAGTTATATAAAAACTAAGTTTGATTATCTTCATAGCCATTAAGCTTGTACAGTTTAAAATATTTTTGTAGGATCTCTACGTCGTTTTAACCTGTTTTGAATTTTTGATTTCTTCAAACAGATCTTATATGGTTTGGTTATTGTCACCGTCGAAAGTGTATTTTACATACATTAATAATCCCGTACAAATCGGTGATTGAATTTTAATGTTGATATTTTATCATCCAACTTAAGTGCACTATCTATTGATATTGCTATTACAGGAATAACACTCAATATTAGCAGAAAAAATGAAATTACTGGTATTGCTGCTATATTTGTAGTACTCCCTATGAATTCTTCCTATATGCAGAACACAATAGCGTTAAATAATCCTGTTATTCTGTAATGTTACTTGTTTTGATTAACATTTATAATATTATTTGACATTAGTTTGTAAAGCTAAATACAGATAATGAGGTAGAAATCTCAGTTCACCATTATACGCAATTTTAATTATCGTAGTTTTATCAAAAGAACCAGTCCATATATTATTTATTAATTATGATTCAGATGACACTTTTCACACATTAATTTTATATAATTGCAAATCAATAAAATCACGCTTATCATGCTCACAATACATTAACTGTGATTTTAGTTTAATATAAGTGTGTAGTTCTAGATTTTTTAAAAATAAAATATTCTATTGTGTATGCACCAGGCAATAATTTTGTGTCAGAATATTCTGCTTCTATATTTCCTCCTACTATAATTAGTGTTGCCATTTGCATTTCAATATCGCTGCTTTTTGTACATTCTAACCAAGATATTGTAGTTGTATTTTGCTCCACAACATCTAAGTACTCAACCCAATTATAGTTTTCACATTTTTTGGGAACATTGTTACGACTCTATGGTCTAAGAAAAATGTAACAGAAAGAAAGTGAAACCAACAAATCAAGTAAAAAATCAACAAGCAATTTATTACTAGATAATTAAAATGAAAAATCAAAAAGTCACTTACAGTAATGTTTTTTGAAATCCTAATAATCCAATAAGAATGATTGTTCTAATCACAAGTCCTAAATATAGAATGTTCCGAATTCACGGCTGTGTCCTTGAATGTTATGATGTGTTAATGGTCTCCAAAGTCCTGCTGTACTAGTAATCTTGATGTGCTGATGTCAAAATGAAGTATTCCAAATTCTCTGAATAAGTTCACATAAATTCCAAAATCATCAATAAAAATCCAAAATCCAAAAGTTTATGAGCACTGTTATAATCCAATGAATATTTAAAATAATTCCTCTCTTAGAATTTGGAATGAATTTTCACAACTGTAATAGCTCTTTACAAGACTGATGGTAATGTCAAAACTGAAAAAATGTCCACCAAACATGATATATATAAAGATTGGTCACATGACAGAATGTTCTAGATTGGTCACATGACAGAATGTTCTAGAATGTGTGTCATCTTAATGGAATTTTTACTTGTAAACAAAAATTCAACCTTGACCTTCAAATTGAGAAAACATATTGATCAAAACAACCTAATTCAAGGACACTAGTTATACATGTTTTTCCTAATAAACATAAAGATTTAAGCAAATATTAAAGTGAAGAAACATTTATAATTTCCTAAAATATTTATAATATTATATAAACATCATACATAACAACATAAAAATGATGGTGTATGCTTCGCGTGAGCCGGTTTATCTTAAAGATATTGTTTATTTGTAATCAACATTATCAATAGCTAAACAGCTTGAGGTTATCTTATTTTCAGCCATATCTAATGTTCCACTTATTGTATCACCAGATTTATTTATGGAAAGTTATATCAGTATGGTCGCGATAATCGGTAGTAATAATATCCACAAAAAATGTAGTAGCACAGTCTTGGGCGTTTGTTGGATCAGCCACACTTGTAAAAACAAAATGTGTTCATATTACCATTACTATAAATCTTGTGGAACTACTACCAGTTTGACCAAATCTAACAATTTGCTCCTAATTTACTTTCATTAGTAAACTATCAAAAGTTGTGTAATTTTCAGGGTTTTTATTATCGTATGATATATCTGTTTCGTTTCTGAGTTTAAATGCAAAAGCATTTCCAGAAGCGATATTGGAGCATATGCCAACAATCTATTTTTTTTTTTTTAAATTTTGTAGATAGCATTATTGAAGTCGACTATTAAATATCCTTTCATTATATTGCCAGTTTTTTTCAAAGAAATTTATTTAATTTTGTAATTTTTAATTTAACTTTACTAATTCTTTTTAAAATTGATTATCCATGAAAGCTGTTTTAAAAGTACTGACGTTAGTATCAATATATTCTTTTGTTAATGCATCATTTCCACTACCAGGTTGTCTTAATTTTACAATCTTTATGATAAAAACTTTTTATTACAAAATATTTTTGTAATTATCATAATAATTGATAAATTCTTTAGTGTGAGTATAATAATGATGAGATGCACAATTTATGCATACACAACCAACCTCAATTCTATATTAGTTCTTTGGCAACATTTTCCTTCTAAATCATAATTTTTATTTTTTTTAAATAATCTTTCACAAAACAAAGCTAATAAATAATTTTGTCTGGCATAAGCATTTCTTTAATAAGACATTAGTTTACATCGTTTTGTAGTATAACTCATCATATAATATACTAATGTATTTATGATTTAATATTAATGTACATTTTTTGCATTGTATCTTATTATATAATGTAATTATATATATATATATATATATATATATATATATATATATATATATATATGTGTGTGTGTGTGTGTGTGTGTGTGTGTGTGTGTGTGTGTGTGTGTGTGTGTGTGTGTGTGTTTGAGAGAATTGATACAACGACGACGAAGGAAACAATTGATTGAAACATGGTTAACAGAGTGTGGCATTTACAATGAAACAAACGAATATTAGAATAAGAATTAGGCAAACAGAAATTTCAAGAAGATATTTCCCAGCCTTTAGCAAAGCCAATAACAAAAATTAGGAAAACTACAAGAGGAGGTAGGTAAAAAAACAAGATCAGTTAATTAAAAAATGAGAAGAAAAAAGACCAATTAAAAAAAACGAGACATATTAATAAAAACAATACCGAAATATGCTACATTGAAATAAACAATGCACATACAAGAAATAAGTAAATATACTCCTGCTCTTACTAGTTATTATATCAGATAGTATGAAGGATGTAACCTATTTTTATTTAAATACCTATCATAGTAATGATTTACCAAAACAATACCATTTATTTCCTTTGTCCATGCCAGATTTAAAAGGTTTGAAAACTAAAGTAAATAAAATAAAGAAAAAGTTAAGACCAAAGAAAAACAAAAGACATAAAACGAAAAATAACAGGAAGTACATCATAAACTGAAATCAGTTGATAAATCTATGATAAAATTCAAGCAGTTTAGCGTTTGAAAGAAAACCTTGTTCAAAACAACAGAAACAACCCACTCTCCTCCTCCATCCCAGCCCAAAAAGGCCAAAACAATACGTTTTCGCCCAACAAAAAATCTACGATTATTTTAAAGCAACGGAACCATAAATGGAACCACCAGATCTAACTCCACTAATGTCACCAGATCTATATACACCACAAGTACATATATTAATACCTGAAAGTCAAATAATAGATCCACCACTACAAACACAAGATTCAAAATTCTACGAATCTTTTAAAGAAAGAATGCGAAAGGGAAAAACAACTCCACCAATGTCACCAGAACAAGAAAAAAAGGAGCAAAGATAGAAGAAAAAGTATTGTCAAAAATAAAACTCACACCTATAGCAATACAGCTCGGTAAAGCAGTGGAACCAGCAGAACAAAAAATTGAAAGTGAACCATCAAAAGAAGCAGATGGGTTAGAAGTAGCATATGACTCGGATATGTAAATTATTTTACCAAGATCCTACAAACTAACCCCAAAATCATTTTGAAAAAAAAACTATTATAACTGAAACTATCGTGATAATAAACGTGTGTTATCTCGTATAATAGGTTACGAATTGATTGATTTGATAAAAAAAAGATTAAATACCAAACAATCTCATAGTAGTAAATCTCTACAAATTAACAAAAAACGATAGAGTTAGCGGAATATCATGGTAAAGAAAGGTCCAAAACATACCAGAAAGCAACTTGTGATAATATCAGATATTATTAAGGTTCCAATGACTTAGTACAAAGATTATATGTAGTATGTGCAAGCAAAGAAATTGGTAATAAATAAAATAAATATTGGCATTGTTATTATAGATATACTTAAAAAATTGCCTAATGATAAAATAATGTACAAAACTGAATATTCGAAGAATATTTGAAAATTACACGTAATCATATATTATATAAATGCTATTTAAAACTACATTATATTTTGATAGTAGAAATTTTACTTTAGGATTTTCATCCCCAGTTGTTTTCGATATTAACAATATTTTTAAAAAAATCACTCATCAGTTCAAAAAATTGCTATACTTGGTTTAATATTACATCAGTGAATAATAATTGTAGATATCATGATGGTGATAAATGGAATATATACCACCAGGTTCATATAATGTCCCAGATATAAATCGAGTGATAAAAAAGCTTACTTGGAAATAATAGTATAACAATTGAACCAGACAACATGACACTAAGATGTAACATAAAATTAGCAAATAATTTTAATATTGATTTTAAACTACTAAAGAGTATAAGTTTTATTTTAGGTTATACTTCTAGGGTATTAGACCAAGCAATAAATAATGGGAATAAAACTTTAAATATAACAGATATAAATTCACTATTAATACATTGCAGTTTAGTTACGGGAAGTTATATTAATGCAACTAGTTCTGATGTGCTATTCTCATTTACAATTAAATGGTCGCCTAGGTGCTCTATTAAATATACGACCAAATAAGTTTGTTTATGCACCAATAAATAAGATGTACTAAATATCATCATTCACAATGCGTGTAAAATCTCAAAATAATATAGAAGTAGATCTGAATAATGAAACAGTAACATAGTATTTATCAATGAAATAACACACACACACACACACACACACACACACACATATATATATATATATATATATATATATATATATATATATATATATATATATATATATATATATATATGAATGTGTTTGATGGATTAAAGGTGGGTTTTTTCTTCCAATGAAACAAAGATTTTAGCAAGCAAATTACCAACAATAAGTACAGATACGGTTAAACCATTAGCATTAAAATTGGTTAAATAGTATTAGAAGCTGTGAAATGCCAAGTAGAGACACTAGCAAATAATCTTGGAGAAAAAGCTGTTGAGAAAATAATTGAAAAACTGAAACCAAAAGATGTTGACAAATGTTTGAACAATCAGCGGAATTAACACCAGAAAAAGAGCAAGCAACAAACAAAGTATCAATTGGAAGTACCCAAGTACGAGATGTCTTAGAAGATACATTAAAGAAATTATTAAATCAGCATTCTAGAGAAATCTTGGCAAATTTGATGAGTGATAGTAATTTGATTTATGTCAGTGGAATGAAAAAGTTATAATTTTATATAATCATTACATATATCGTTGTATCGCCATATTTGAATATTTTTAAGATGATCCAACTGATGAATCAATTAGAAAATTTGTGTAGGTTGAATACCTTCCGCGTGATATTAATACTATGAATAAGGAACGGCAACATATCGTAGAAATCATGGACGAAGATATGTATTACTACCACTGATGGGGTTATTAAGATTCGAGGTAAATTAGTTAGGGATAATAACACATATTATGCTGCTGATGCTGTAGTATCGTTAGTTATTAATGCATGGAGTCTCTTTCATAGTGCCCAGTATTTAATGGATGATAATGTGATAGATTAAATTTCTTTATACCTTCCACAAGCTAGTGCCATAATGGGACTATTATCATATTCAAATGATTATGCAACATCTTCAGCAACCAACATGCTATAATTTAAAGATATTGGTTGTCGTGCTTGATCAATACGTGAATTTAAAGATAGTGAATTAATCATGCCTGCAGCAAATATTGCAGCTGGCGCTAATGTAACTAGAGCAAATATTTTAGCTGGATTTGATGCCTAGATAAAGAAAGCAGACTATAATTCTGGGTTTGCCAAACGACAGATTTTGCCAACAGGAGATAAGAAAGTGTCATTCTTTTTACCATTATCCAGTATATTTGGTATAATCCGTAATATAAATACATTATTTCCTGGTGTTAAACACTCCATAATTTTAAACGGAAATCCAGCTGAGCAGTATGTTATGAAAGCAAATGACGTTGCTGCAGGTAAATTTAACATTAATCATATTAGTTTATGGATGCCCAAACTTGAAATGTCACTGTCAATAGCAAGTGATATTGAAACAAAATTATTTGCTTGCTATAAAAAAGTGTATTTTGAACACACGAAAGTATATACTGTACACAACAGTATGACGCTAATGAATTAAATGCAACATTAAATATCACCACAAACGCATCAGAACAACTTCCAAGACATGTGTTTCTATCATTTCAGAGTACAGCCAGAAGTAATAACCAAAATGAAACCAATATGATATTTGATAATGCAAATTTAAGACGAATTTATGTTAGAATTAATAGTGTTCAATATCCTGAGCGGGCATTATAATGCAATTTTTTCTGTACCAAATATAGAATATTCAAGAACCTATGTGATGTTTCATGATGCTGTCAATAAATACAAAGACCTTGACAATGGTACAAATATAAATATTTTTGAATTTAGAACTCTATATCACATATTTAATTATGATGTCAGCAAGCATGATGAAAAACTTATAACGAATACAAGTGATATTGATGTTACATGGGAGTTGGGTGGTAATTTTCAAGATGGAGATCTTCTAGCATATACTGCATATCGTTCTTATGATGTTATCTTAAGTGACCGTACCTAGCATTAAGTCCAATAAATGGTAAAATGAATGTTATTGTGTAATTATATATTATAATGAACTATACTAAAGTTTCTGTATCATTATCAAATCTGCAAAAAGAAATATAAACAAAAACTGCTTAGTTAACAAATCAACCAATAAAAGTAATATTAAATGCGCATCAAATAAAATGCGGTTATGATAGAATTATTCTGACTAAAACACAATTACGGAAATTTATGATTGCAAACAAGAAAAATTATGATTTTGAATATGAAGTGACAAAAATATGCTTACACAAGGTGATTCTATCTTTTTTCGCTATTATACCTTTTGTAAAAGCGTTTGATGCAAAGACAGTAAGAACATTAGGACATATACTGCCAACTTTAGGTTTGGCAGCAGCCACAGGAGCGGTTCAAGGTGAAACATAAATAGCAACTCATGGATTTGGTTTATCTGAACGAAAACTTCAGAAAAAAATATTTTCATATAATATTATAAGATGCCATACATTGAATTTTAATTGCGTTAAAGCAAACACATTTTTAAAAAAAATCAGTAAACAAAAATTAATATGCACATAAAAAACAACCACTTGCTTTAAGACTTGATAAAAACCAATTACACGGCTCAGATAAATTGATGTTAACAAAAACTCAAATCAAACGAACAGAAAAGCATCAACCAAAGACCATCATATAGATATAAAACGTCAAGCACACAATTAAAGAAACAAAGTAGAGGACTCTCAGGGAGGCAGGTTCTCCTCTACCAGGTCTTTTGGGTGATATTTTTGGAAACTAACATTGCCAGGAACAAGAGAAAAAGGTCTTTTGTTACTGGGAACACCACTGATAAAAAAGTAATAATACTTGTTAATAATATTCCAATTGAAACGAACATGAAAAGAATAATGTAAAAACTTTAGATGTTATTTTAGTAAAGATATGCTTGCACACAAAATTAAAAAAATGGAAGTATTATAGTTAATTTAGAAGACGTTTTCAAATGTAATGGAATACATCAGGTAGCTATTGATAATGATCCCAGAAGCACAGAAATTGAATATTTTGATTCATTTCGGCTACCTTCATCCGATATTATTGAAAAATATATACGCGGTAATCAAATTATTTGCAACTCTTCTCACATACAACATTTAGATACTGTCATGTGCGATTATTATTGTGTGTATTGTATCATACACAGATACAGTGGTAAAAAACCAATACATAGTTTGCTATATTTTAAACAACCATGTCATTTTAATGAGAAACTATAAAAACAAATATGGAAATATAATATAACATAATTATATGATACATGCAGAAAACAAACTGATATAAAAGGTGAGGTTATTAGTCATGCAAAGAATAATAAAAGGATTATGGAAGGTATATGTGCAATATGTGGTAGGAAAACAAAAATGTGCCATCAAAAACAATAACCAAGTAATTTAAATATGCAAACCCAATGTAACATAATTATATAATACATGAAATCATATTGTTTGAAGTGCAAAAAACAAACATATATGTTCTGTGGTTTTGAACCAAACAAAGAATAATAAAAGAATTATCAAAGGAGTATGTTCAATATGTGGAACAAGAAAAAAAAAGCCATAAAAATATTAATATAGATGTACGTGCAAACCTTTTGGCTTTATTTCCTCAACAAAGTTTAACATTATCATGTTACCGATATTGTGGACCTGGAAATCCCTTAGATAATGGACCCTCATTTAATACATTTGATGCTCTATGTGAAAAACATGATTATTGTTATAGTATTAGTACCCCTAAATCACAATGTGAAAAGTAATGATTGATTATTTAAATAGGCATATAGGTTAAACAATACCAGAATAGCAACACAAAATTAATTGTCAAACCAATCATAAAACTTAAGCATAAGTTAGGTTTAGACAAATCAAAAAGCGAAATCAGGCGTTCAAGTGGACGACTGAAATAGCTGAAGAATTACATAAGCCCATAATAAGAAACTTCACTCAATACCGCATATTAACAGATACAATAGATTCAACATGGTGAGTCAATCTGGTTGACAGGCTTCAATTTAGTAAGCATAGTAAAGGGTATAAATATTTTCTATCTGTGACTGACATTTTAGTAAATATGCGCGGGCAATACCACTTCAGAATAAAACTGGAATTAATCTAACAAATCCTTTTAAAGAAATTATAAAAACAAGAAAACCAGAAACACTTTGGGTTGACCGAGGAACAGAATTTAATAATAAAACGTTTAAGAAATGGTCCAATGATAATAATATTGAGATGTATCGTACGTTTAATGACAGAAATGATGTGATTGTTGAACGTTTGATTAGAACTCTTAAAAGTATGATGTGGAAATATTTTACAGCCAACAACACAAATATATATTTTGATGTTTTTCCAAAAATGATTTACAAATATAATAAGACAAGACACAAAACTATTAAAATGACATCTATAGAGGTAGGCAAACAAAAATTAACAAAGTGTGTATATGAATATATGTGGCAATTATGTTTTTAAAGGGAAAAAATACAAAAAGGTGATATGGTAAGAATGTCTAAGAAAAAATATAAATGTGAGAAAGGATATACTGCAAGTTTGACAGAAGAAATGATTAAATAATAAATATCATATATACTAACCCCATCGTTTATAAAATAGAAGATTTAAAAGGTGAAAAAAAACTGATAGTACATTCTAAGATACTGAATTACAAAAAGGAGTGTAAAAAGATATCTCTAGAATTGAAACAATATTAAAACGTGATTATAAAAAGAATTTGGCATATGTAAAATGGCAAGGATATGGCCCGCAATTTAATTCTTGGGTACCCTTGCAAAATATACAAAAATTAACCAAATGAAGAAAAGTTGGCCTTATATTTTTTCATATGCAAATACTGTGATCCGTTTGTCATAATTTTGTCAGTATGAATATGATTTTTAAAAAATAATGCTAAATAAACCAATGTACACTGGCAGTGCTAAACTTGATCTATCAAAATTATTAATGTATAGCGTTTATTATAATAATTCAAGAGTAAAATATGGTGAGAAAATGAAACTGTTATATTCTGATACAGACTTATTAATACTGGAAATATTTACAGATTATGCACATGAAGATATGAAAAAAGATATTCATCTTTATGATACAGTTAAATATCCAAACAATTGTTTTCTTGAGAGTACAAAACAACTTTAATGTATGTGGTACATTCAAAGATGAGACAAATGGTAAAATTATTACTCAATTTATGGGATTAAAAGCAAAGATGTATTTCAGTTCTTTGTTTTAAATAATAATAGTAGTAAAAGAGCAAACAGTGTTACTGATAGAGTAATAAAATCAAATTTAACACACGAGTTGTATAAAAAGTATTTTATTTGATGGAACAGAAATAGCCAGTCAGATGCGTACAATAATATCGCAAAAACATAAATTAGGTAAGTATGAAATTAATAAAACTAGTATAAGTGCATTAGATGATAAAAAGTATAATATTGATGGTGTAAATCGATATTCTTTAAGTCAGTATATAAAATTATAAATATATAATTGTATTATTCAATCAAATTTATAAACCAGTTTCATAATAAGGCCGGTTTCCTGGTTTGGTCAAGAGTCGGCCTTGTACCTACTACTCGTAAAACTGAACAAATCTATTAAGCCCTCGCCTGACGTGTCAGAGAGAGCGGATTTTTAAAGTGTGCATCTGATCAGAACAAATTACACATATTTATGTTTAAAACAACTGAAGAATATTCAGATATCTAAACTGTCACTGCTTTTGCGACCACTATATGGGGAAGATACTATCTGATTTGAATGTGATTTTCACTGAAATGAGCATGGCCAAAGCACGAGTAGTTCCTTCAGTAGGAAGCTACTCTTAGTGCCGCTTATATTGTTTGGGAATATACTGGAACATATGAGTCCATTGTCGATGCTGTAGAAACGTACTGTTTGCTTCGACACAGCAGAACAAATGCCACGTTTTAAATCGGTAGTGTATATACTACTCTTTATCGCGTAGATATAGGAAAATTTATTACAATAATGTGGAGCGTCTATTACCGCGACACAGTCAATTTTTTGGTTTACATTTAATTATGTTGCCACTTTGTGTGCTTTTATTGTATATTTATATTTTGGTTTTGGTTTTTGTCTTCAGTTCATTATTTTTTCAGAAATACTTTCAGCGACATCCTAGCTGATTTGACGTCAGAAATCAAAGCGGCAACACTCAGTTCACCGAATGAAAGGGCCGTATATGCTGTCCCTGGGAGCGGTCAGACGAACCTAGACTCAAGAGATGTCTGCCCCCAGGAAATGACAGACCTGAGAGTGTAGATTGGCGTTTGCTAAACTTTATGATGAAGGTCAAAGGTTATACATTTAAATACACATGCGAAATAATTCTAGTCAAATAAATCAAAATAGTGAATGTTATATGGAAATAATTGTTATTTAAATTTTATAAAATGAAGACTTCTATAATCGATGGAACAATACTCATCAGAAGTTGAATAGAATCTAGACGTATGAATAGACAAACTTAAAACAGAATTATCACAAAAAGACTTATTGTTTAATTCAGGAGAAATTTAAATAAGTATAGATTTTACGAGGTAGCAATCAAGATTTGTTTGAAGTTTTTAATTATATCGAAGCATGTTTTAAGAAGATCATCAGCAGAGATATTCGACAAAACAATTTGGTTCTATAAAAGTAGATTTAAACATTACACTTGGGAAAAATATACCCAGGATAAGACCTATAAACATTTAACAGAGGACAAATTGATATTTTTACCCAATTTGTACAGAAAAAAGCAAAGGTAAACAATGGATGTTTGACAAGATTTAATCTTTAACATTGCCCATAGATAGATATCAACCCTTCAGAGGAAGTTCATACATACATTTTACTGAATGACTTAAGAACTAAAAGTTTGTATAAAGTTAAAAAGTAAAGATGGAAATGGGGGAGGGGGAGCCAACAGTATGGAGAGAAACTACATCAGTCATACCAGAGTAACTAAAATAATAGAGGGAAATACATGTCGACATGTTAATTGCATTTCATTGTGGTGGTCCTAATGGCTACAAATATTGAAGGTACCATTACGCTGGAATAATCGTATCGAACTGGAGATCACTGTTTTCCAGTTCGTAGTCTTGATTACCACTGGCTGCTACTTCTGATGCTCTTGCAAATATTAGGTTAAATATGAAAGCCAGTGGAAGAGCGCAAAGATACAGCGGATAATGATCTGTTGGTATCTGGAAGTGAAATGGTATTCTACACTTCTTTCCATACACAAAGACTGTAGTTTCAGTAGCAGTATTTTGTGCATTACCAGCCCTTGATCGTATGTGATACAATGATATGTTGCACTTGGGTAATTAATATCCTTGTGGTACCTCTTCTCTCATATTAGAAGAAATGTATTTACCGTACGTTTACATTTTTTCTATTTATAAGCTACACAAAGTTGTAAGCAACATGGACACTGACACCCATGACAAGTGCAATGAATATGTACTCGTATTTTACTTGGTCATTAGACGGTTGGTAAAAATCATAAAGTTTAAGATGTCGTGGGTTTTTTCTTCAAGATTTGCATCATTTTCTGGGTGGGTAAAAGCGTATAGAGCAAAAGCATCATCCAGGTTGTCTGTGTCACCAAACCTTGTTCTCTCAATCTTTAATTCAGGTAATCCAGCATCTTTTGTCTGTTTTCATTTATTCTACAGTCTTTGTCTGCAATTCTTCTAAGATTTGATGATGTCTAATCCTTTTCTCGTCAACTCCATTAAAATGAAATAATTTGATAGTTGCTTCCAATAAACGCTAGACAGTTAGCTGTTGCTTCTCCAGTACTAACTCATCCTGCGGCCATTGTTGTATTTATGAGTAAAAATGTTTGTTATCACTGCCAGATTTTATTTTATATCCTGTCTGAACAGATGCTTATTAAGACATGGTTTTCTCTTGATTGTATGTACTTGATTCTTTTACATCTGTAAAGATCGTCACCTACGGTAATTTCTTTTTTAAAATCTATTGAGTAAACAACACGTCGTTTGCCCACTGCAAATTCAATTTAAAAATCGATATTAAAGTTCCCCAAATTTTTCATTGTTTCATTCTTGTCGTTTCTGTAATACGAGGATACTGTTTCTGAGCTCATTGGAATATTGAATACCAAAGAACAAAATATATTCTCTTCAACAACATCAATAGTTTACCGTTTCTGTTAACAGTTGGATTTGTACACAAGATTTCATTCTGAGAGAGTCGGTCGATTCTTATTATGCTATACACCTATACCAGTGGTACAATATTGCTCTCCATTTTTTCGTACTGAAAGGGACTAATAAAGTGTATCATTATAAGTATACCCATTTGTATATGCACAATTTGCGCAGCCCAAATATAAACATTGTATGCTTCAAGTTTTCTTTTCAACTTGCATCTTACTTTCTTGGAAGTTTTTTTTTTAGTTACTCTTTGTCTTTTAATTTCTTCCCTTGTTCCAATTATTTTTTTCAATTTCTCTATGTCTACCTTCAATGGATCTCCTGGATTTCTGATTTCTGTGTTTATTTTCTTTCTCACTGCATATATTTTTTTTTTCTCTTTGTGCCAGTTGTACTCGTTGATGATCAAAATAACCTCTTCATGATTGATTTAATTGCCATTTGGTATCATGACGTCAATACTGTTTAGCTTGCTAATTGCACATGTTACTATTCCATCATGCTGTAAAACTTTGTTGTATGGCAGTTTTTTCTTGAGAGCTTTTGCAGAGTATCCTATCCATGTTGCACCAAAATAAATAAAAGCCAAATGAACAACTAAAGACCAAATGAACAACATCACATGTGCCCAATTCGTGCAACACACCAACTTGGGCTGCTGTTATACCTATACCACCTGGGACTGTTGCCATGCTAGCCTCCTCCCAATTCAAAACTTTTTATGTTCCTTTTGTATTTTTCTCATACCTCAGTCGTGTTTGATCTATCTGACCAAATGATTTTCTTTATGTCGTTAATTGTTTGCATGCAACCTGGACTTAAGATCATTGTATATATGCATTGCAGGATATAATGGTGTTGCACCAAATGCAAAACAAATATATATATATATATATATATATATATATATATATATATATATATATATATATATATATATATATATATATATACAGCTCAAACTTTAGAGTGGTGACCACGTTTTATTGCTCTGTATATATTTTAGGCTGTACTGTTGTATTGTACCTCTGGTACACGTTGTCTTTGATACGTTGTCAATTACACGATTTTAAAATATATCTTTAGCCTGATTTTTAAAACAGAATTTTGTCCAGAAGTATTAATTTGCTGTGCCTGAAAAGGATACAGTAAATATTGTACTTAGGGTAAGTAAAAGCGATGGAATTTATTAAGTAACAGTTTTGTCAGGTAAAAGTACATGTGGTATCCGGTAGTCGATTGTGTTTCTTTGTTCTGTTGTTTTTTTTTTTAGCGGCACTTTTAACATATTATTGGCTATATCATGCTGAGGAAATGGGAGCTAAGTGCATTCCCCAAGGGCACTGAGGCAGCCGACCAAGGCTGGCCTGAGGGGGGGGGGGGGGGAGAACCCGCAAATATTGTAACGAGTGTGTTAAAAAGCACAATTCATAAACAACAAAATTAAGGCGATAAGAAACATTTGATTATGCAGATGCTACGCTTTTTATTTATCAGGCATCTTTTCAACATTTTCTATTCTTTAATTCTATTATCCTGACTTTTTGAAATTAATATGCTTAAATGCTATGAAACTCACATTTAATGCTAAAAGAGGTCATACCAATTTAAACGACAAATCTCAAATGAAGTATCTAATTCCTTTTGAAGTTATGTAGTCATCTTTAAGTTCCTTTTGTAAACTACCTAAGTTGTCAATCCGAATAAATCTGCTAATCAATGATGCCATAGTGTAAATTACAACATCTGACAATGACTTGGAAATTTTACCAGCTTCAACATTAATAAATATTTTATATGTCTTCTTCATTTGTTTCTAGTCCATTTTTCCAACTCTTTTTCAGTTAAATGTTTGCCAGTTATCTCTTTGTATGTTCCATTTGCCTATTGGTCTTAAATTATATCTTAATTCTTTTTCCACTCAATCTTTGTCGGCTATTTAAATAACTGGAAAAAATGTCTGACTATGGTGATGATTTTGATTATTAATTTGAAATCTCTTGTATGAAGATGATGGTTATATAGATACACACGTTCAAATATAAGTTGATGATACTATAAATCTTGCTGATTATTTTGCACAAGAAAGTCTAGGACGTTTTGAAGATGTTGCTCCTATCGGAGATTCAACACTTTTACACCTAGTTCTCGACTTGTGCAAGGAGTATATAAAGGGAAGACCTTGGCGTGGATAAAGTACAGTACCATTTGGAGAAAACCAACCTGAAAATACAAAACAAAACACTCAGTTATGTAACACTAAATAGTAACACATTTCAAATCTCAAGGAAAGTCGCCATGGAAATAATCTTAGCACCCAGCTCTATAGAAGGCCAGACTGGATAGAGTTGTTTGTTACAATAGCCTGGAGAAAACAATGTGATAAAGGGGAACTAACTCATGAGGACGAGATGCGACATAAATACCCACTTGAACCAGCAATTAACATCATATGTAAGACTTGGGTCGCACAAATATACAGCTTAGAAGTGAACTACAGCTGAAATCGGAAATAAATGAATTCATTTTATGAAATTCTAAGGGTACCATACTTTTATATGCGGATCAAAAAGAAGAAATTGTTCAAAGGTTATTTACCACACAAAAAGAAAGAGAAATAAAAGGGTATACCGTAGCTTTTGAAATTACAGCCTCAGAAATAAGAGCTGTAAAATAGAACTAGAACATCATGACGAACATATAAATGACATGAAGAACAATTTAAGGAAGAAACCAATGACCGTGAAATAAATATATTACAAAAGGAATTAGATACAGTTAGACTTATAAGGTCAGTGCTAATCGGAAATATATGACAAAATTATTGAAATGATAAAATTAATATTCCTTTTGTAGAAAAACTAGCGCTATTATTCAAATAAATAGGAGCAGCATTTGCTGCTATAGCGATAGCAATGACAATATCTACATTTACTCTGCATATATCTAATGCTGTAAAAGGTGTGTGTGTGTGCGGGGGGGGGGGGTCTACTGTTGCTTATACTCAAGCTCATCCACCTACTCCAAGTGAATCATTTTTGGACAAAATTAACAAGGACTTAATGAATATTGCTAACAATTTGTGCAAGCTGTCCAAATAGGCAGCAGCAGCTTTACCCGGTATAATAAAAAAGAAAAGAAAAAAAAAACTTTAGTAGTGTTAGAATTGGCTGCTTAAGAGTGGTGATTAAATTGCTTTTTGTTTCCTTGCGAAAGATGCTATTTTACTTAATTGTGGCATTAGTTGGTTTGCTATTTGCATTTTTTTGATTGGAGGTGTAAGCAAAGCATCTTGGAGAATTCGTGAAGCTCTAGTATCTAGCTGAGGTCTTTCATGGAAAGAACATCGTCGCAGAAGGTGAGGTCTCACGAACGAAGAACAGAAATGAATTAAACCTTTGTAACCTATTTTTTGGAAAATCAGCTATTGAAGCTACTTCAACAATTAGTATCAATATAAATGACTGTTTATTTATTTCATGGCCACTGCATGATAAATATTTTTTAAACTTTATAAATTGAACTTTTTCCACATTTCGTGATTGTCATGTGTTTGTTTGAGCATCTGAGTATCGGATCCTGTCAGAAACAACGTGCACCGTAGGTGCAATCGTGGTCTGCGCATGCTCCGCCAACCTAACAGTAGGGCTATAGTCATCATAATTCTTCTTTTCTACATAATGTTTTTGTCGTCATAAATTTATTGTTGCCCTTTTACATACTGCTTATCATTCTTTCTAACGCCGTTCTTTTATACATAGGAATTAATAGTAGGGTTTAACCTCAGTTTATATCGAGTCACTGGATGTCAGTAAATTGTTGTTGTATCCAACGACCAAACCCATTTTCATCACGATGTCTCTGGGTAACAAAAATATAATGTCACCACCAACAACATAGTCGAATTTCAGTTTTGAATCTGTTATGTTTTGTTGAAATCTTTCCATGATATTTATATCTATATCGTATGCTGTCGTAAAATTATGCTGTCGTAAAATTAATAGCTCCATTATCTTTTCAATAGAGTCAGATACTGTAGACAGAGATAATGTAATAGATGTTCTGTTTAGAACATCTGCACCTAATATTCAGGTTACATATGAACTAATGCTTTTATTTCATCGTGCAATACCTTCATCTGTGTGTCCGTTGCTATCTTGCAGAAAGAAGTATGTTCAGCCAGTATATTCATCTTTGTCTGCCTTAGAATTCATTCCATCAGCTGACAGCGTTCTCTAATACTCAAAAGTACCTGATTAATAGTTATATTTCTTTTTGTAGACCCCTAATACAACAACATGTGTAAGATCCGAAAAACCTTGGTGTACAACTTTATGTTCTTCATTATCGATCAAATATTTGTTTTTCACTTGAGGTATCTCCAGTCATTCATTGGCGGAATTTTAAAATTGTTGCAGAATAAATTAAATTGATAAAATATATGTTATATTGTTATTTGATATGAATGCCACGTCTTTAGGTAAATGTGTTTTACATTCAAACAGCAGTTTCGCATCTGGAAACAAGCATTAAATTTGTTTCCTGATTTTATTAATTCTGGTATGTGTTTGTTTATTAAATGTCAGTAGATTTTCTACAACCAGAAGTTTCCATCCACTCTGCCCATTTTAGTTGATTGAGCCGAAATCTCGCATCACACTATCATCTGTATCTTTTCATCGAGTCATCATCGATAAATTCTAAAGTGAAGTCATTAAAAATGTTTAACCCCCGTTAAAAATGGCTTGTACGTGAAGATTGAATTTCAGTGTTGTACATTGTTATCTCGCTAATTGCATTTGCGATATTATAATTAGCAGTAAACTAAGCTACATGATAAGAATAAGGTGCTGCCCATTTTAGTTTTATAAATCTGCAGTCCATTATTTAGACCATGCTAAAAGCATGTTTGCCTTTGGCACAGTTAAAACGTTATATAAAATTGGCTTTTCTTGTGCAAATACATTCAGCCTTTTTTTTACTATTTGTCCACATTCACTTATAATTCTTTGTTAATATCTCTCTCTAGTGGTTTAATTTCCTCAACTGTGATTTTAATCTCGTTTCTTTTACACATTATTTGCATCTCTGGTATTTTTTATTTCGTTTTTCCATTTTCTCTATCAGTTTTCGGCTGTTGCATTTCTAACAGTTTACAGCTGGTTCCATCTTCAATATTGATTGTACCATTTATTTCTGGAGTATATTTTCAATTACTACTATATGTCAAATGAAAGTTCTGAGAAAATTGCTGCCCTAAAACCTGTATGACTATGCACTGTTTAAGGTATACTGGATTTTACTGCATCCATATCAGCTGATTTTGGTTAATTGTAAGATAATTCTTTGTGATTTAAAGTTTCGTAGAATTGTAAAATTGTACATGGTAATATCTTGTCCATAACAAATGCATTGTTGATTGCGTACTTGGTACGATTGGAATACCTTCTTTCAGTGAAATTCGAGAGAAATTTAAATGTCCTCATAATTGCATCAACATTTATGTGATTTTCATTTACGTAAATTTTTTGTTCAAAATTTCGTAGACTACCTTATAGTTTTTGTTACATTGTATCTATTTTTAAGCTTTTCTGAGATGTAGTTCCAATCAAATTCATATCTTTGAATGTTATTGTAATTTCTGTTATAATGACATTTATTACCATGCTTGGACATTGTGTGCGTTGTAGTAGTCTTATCACGTTTTACTTGTGTACCATTTTGTTACTCACAGGCGATGCTTTTAAATATACTTTCTTATTTACCACGATGCTTTTAGATGTACTTTCTTATTTACCGCGCTGCTTTTAGATGTACCTTCTTATTTACTTCTGCAATTTCACATCTCAGGTATGTTTTGATCCCTTCCCTTTCTATTTCGCCGTTTTACCACATATGACATATTCTTGAAACTCATGATTTTTTCATGCTACAATATAATGCAATATATGGGTGTATTCTGGCTGTGCTATTTATTTTAATGGCATATTGGTTTCAGATGTTTCAGAACTGTTAAATGATTCATCCTATCCTTTCCATTTCACTAGTATATACTTTATACCGTTCATTCTTTTGGTCTTCACGAGCTTTTTAACTTTATACATATTATTTTGTATGTCGTATAGAGATAACTCTTGTTTGTAGAACATGTCCTCTATATCATCTCCCTTTAAGTCTTCCAGTTTGTACACAACTGGATCACCATAATTTACTTGTCCGATTTTAAATAATTCCTTAGTAAAGTTGCAATGTATCCCTTTGCAGATATTGTTTTGCATTTTAAAATTATGTTTACCTATTTTAAATTTAGGCGCTCTAATGTTCTAGTTATTTAGTAACTGAATACATTGATTCACACTTTTGATCTTCTATATTCATTGCTTGCTTCAGCTGGAATCATGTATATTGATTTGTGATAAGTATTATTGTATCTCTCAATTAATTTTGATGAAACGTTAACCCATTTAAGAGTTTCATTTTGATTGAAATCCTTCAGCATTCTAGTCTTTACAGTTGTGTTAATGCGTTCACTACAGATACTTGTATTTGTTTGAGTACGTTGTTTAATGTTCGATGTTTCCCTTGTGGAAAAAATTCTTTACTTTTCTGTTAATAGCATCTGGAGAATACTTAATGTTAGATAATTTGTCTGTAAGTGTTATCAAGAAATCAACAGAATATCCGTCTACAACAAGTATTTCTATTTTCAATGATTTGCAACGTTTCATCAATCGTTTTAAATGCGTGAATGATTTTAGATTTGAGTCACTACCTGCTGTTTTAAATTGAACTGTATTCCCATTAAATTATGTATCTGTTTTTGATGAATCGATGTAGATTGACTCTGTAAAATGTAGGAAATCTTCAACTAGTACTGTAAATTTAGCCGAATACAAATCTGTGTATTTACTCACATCAGATACGTAATTTATTCCTACCTCATACCGCACTGTTTAAACCATCTTGCTATCAGGGTTGATGCGGTTGATCTCGATGCTATTATCATGGAATGTAATATTAAATCAGCATCTTTTGTCAAACATTGCATTGATGTTTGAAATCAAAACAAATCAACATATTTATCCTCTTGTATGTTATTTTGTAGCACAACTAGCTTTGACAACACTTTTATCCCTTTTATCCCATCTACAGACGTTGTTGCTTTCATGTTTCATTCATTATATATATATATATATATATATATATATATATATATATATATATATATATATAGATATATATATATATATATTACCTCTCTGAAGACTGTTGAATTAAATACAATGTAGCTTTATGACATTATTAATGATGGGTTACTTTGGTTTTGCTTTTTTTTTTTTTTTTTTTTTAAAAATTAAAGTTAGTGTTGTGCTTTTTCATCATAGTCTAAGTTGTCTGGAAATTTTAAATGATTTTCAAAATACGCGCACGTAATGCTGGTCTAACGATTCTTCAGTTTTATTTTTAAAATATCCCAAATTAATACTGGTCAAGTAATTTTAGATTTGAAATTTTATTTTTCTCGTATACGAGAACATCAACAGAGAGAGAGAGAGAGAGAGAGAGAGAGAGAGAGAGAGAGAGAGAGAGAGAAACGATTGGTCCAACAATGGACCATCTACTGCTGAGCTGCAAAGGAAGGGTAAATCATTCATGGTAGAGAGGGGTGGTCGTTAGGTAAACTAAAATATTTTTTTTCTCCCAAACCACAAACTTTTTATTTATTTATTTATTTTTTTTATTTTTCTCAGACGAAAAGATGTCGTGAATGAGGTTGTCCAAGTTTTCAAAAGCGTCCTAAATATGAGTGGAAGGAAATGTCACACCATCGAAATAGTTCCACCTTTTCTAAATTATACAAGGATCTTTCAGTACTGGAAAATGTATTCAATCTTAAAATAAATCCGACATTTTTTAACATTAGAAAAAAAATATTAACAAAAAAACTGTATCTCTAACAATTAAATATTATTATTCATATAGTTTTACCAACATATTAATTTCCAGTAATTCATAATTTCCAAACATGAAAATTCCCTTACCATTATTTTTAATAAAATATCCGCCTGTAATATTACAGACATCATAACATGCAGTATGTGTGTTAATAAAATATCCGCCTGTAATATTTCAGACATCATAACATGCAGTACCTGTGTTAATAAAATATCCGCCTGTAATATTACAGACATCATAACATGCAGTACCTGTGTTAATAAAATATCCGCCTGTAATATTTCAGACATCATAACATGCAGTACCTGTGTTAATAAAATATCCGCCTGTAATATTTCAGACATAATAACATGCAGTACCTACTATTTGATTTTATACAAAGGTACAATTTTAGAACAGCATAGGATCTTCATCATCTTCAAATAATGTACTTTACTACTTTTTATTAACACTACGATTAGACCTAAAGCGATTATAGTTAATAAAATACATGAACCCAGTATCAGATTAATTATGAACGTTCTCTCATCAATGAAATATATTTTGGAGATAATGTATTAATATGCTAAGAAAATGAAACAATATCGTCATTTTATTGCTTTGTTCTCTTATAGCTCGAGATTTTCCGATGCAAGCCTAAATATTATTGCATTACAATAGAAAATCCGTATGCCATATCAAATATATCAAACACGTTTCTAAATATGGGATATGTTGATATGATATTCTTAAATGTTGCCAGATTAGAAACTGTCAATTTCAATGCTTAATAAAAAATCACTGTAAAGGACGCACGAGAGAGCGCGCAAAAGAGAGAGAGAGAGAGAGCGTGTGCTTATATAAGTGGATGCTTTCTTGTAAACATCAACTGGCTGCACACAAGCCTTTGCGTAATCAGCCCAATGTCATTGCAAGGAATATACAACTAGCCTAGCACAGAGCGGTGAACATTGTTATGTAATCGGGCTGTATACAAATTCAACTAAAGACGAAAGGATGTGAATTTACACAGAGACATCAATAATCAATCAAGGTCAAGGCAGATTGCAGCTAAGTATATACATCCTTTATTTTCTTGCGTGTTGCTAGGACACAGAATAAAGCTTAGGTTATTGTTGTGCATCTTTTCAGACACACAGTCAATATGTGATTTGATTGGGCACGTTTTAAGTCCTAAAGGTTTTCAAAAATCCCCAATACATGAGTCCACCTTAATTACTAAGGCAGACTCAGATATATCAGCCTGATTAGACCCACCACACAAATTAGTACTTCCGGAAATGTTATCATTATATATTTATAGCGCTTTTTTTTTTTTTTTTTTTTTTTTTTTTATGGTGGTGATCATTGGCTTAGATTTAGGCTTTCATGGGACTAATTTAAATGAAATTGTTTATTATTTTGATTATGAACAATTTTGCGTGATTCTCTGTATGTTTTGTTTGTTTTGTTGTTTTTTTATGGGGGGGGGGGGAGGGTATTGTGCACAGAAGTGAAATTTGTGACTCATGGCACGTTGCTTTGTTAACAGTTCGGCCTCTCCAAAAAAAGCCGAATAACCTATGACAGGAACTTTACTGTACGTTCGCCTCGGAATAAACGTTTGATTAACATATGGTTTATTTGGATTTGAACACAATGGAAAGTTCAGTACTGAAACATTAATGTAGAGAATACACAGGGAAATTAATTTTGTACCGAGTACTGCCTACACATGACTGAGTGCGAGTTACTTCCCTTTCTATGTCTTGCTCCTACTAGCTCACCAGCTTGCAAATTGCACAGCTTGGAAGTTGCAGATACTGAAATCTACTTACATTCTGAATAACATTACATATAAACATAATCGTTGTTCTGATACTTGGACAAATAGAATGCGCGCATGACATGGCGCCACGGTTGCCATTTTACGAAGAGTCTATTTGGCGGAAAATTGGTTACTATGCTTACCGACACCAAGTATTGCAATGCTAAGCACACTAAATATTTAATATATTTCCACTCTTGTATTTTATAAACGATTAGCTGTTAGGCATAAGGTAAATAAAGTGAAAGCATAGGATCGAGTAATGCCGAAATCAACGAATCTCCCACCCAATAAGGTGCCGTCAGATCGTTTGCGCACTCTATATCTTCGGATCTGGCCAATTCCCCCCCCCCCCCTCCCATCCCCCCCTCCCCCCCATCTTGTGTCTGAGACTTACACTTCACTCAAGACTCTGGAATCAAATATTTCAGGAGCAGGTCACGAAAGTTGAATGAAATATTCGTAATTTAATACTTTCATATCAAGAAATTTTAATAAAATTTGCAAGGTTTTAGCTTGAGAAGAAACGTATTCATGAAACCTGAATTTCAAATGTCAGAATCCTATGCTTATATCATTTTATAAATTCAAGACACCAGAAATAAATTATCAAGAGAGCTGAGAATACTGTAAAATGCTTCATAATATGTAGATGTTTGCATTTTTGCTCTTGTAGAATATAACATTTTCAAGAGATAGTAAACCAAAAAAAGTATTTAATTTTTTTATAAAAAAAGAATATGAAGAATGGTGCGTTTGTAGACTTTAAATTTGGAACAACATTTTTTTTTCTTCTGAAAATAGTGAGAACGTGAAGAAGAAGATGAGGATGAGAAGGAGCAAGACGTGGAGGACAAAGACGAGGACGACGAAGCACTTGCTACTGCATCACAAAGAAACCAGAATTAAGAACTGACATGGTCCGAGTTTTGTTCACGCATGGAAACGAGGATTTATGATGCGCCTTACAAACCACAACTAGTAGTTACGGTGTCTTTATCCTCTCTGTATAAATAAATGCACTTCCTATATGTTCGGTCAGAATATGGAAGTTTAACGTCAGTTCTTTAGAATGCTGATCTTAATTACTAACGTGCTTTCGAGCCAGACGATGTATTGTACTTTCCACTAAAATGCATCGCATGACATGAAACAAGAATTACGAGACACGACGATCGTCAAAGAAGACATTCAAATGCTGAATTGGATTTATTGATTGTGCAAGGTTCAATAAAATTTACTTCTAATGCGTGTCCCTTAAGAAATTTATTGCAAGGGCCTTGAAGCGGGGATTCTCTAGTTACAATTCAGTCTGAACAGAGAACACAGAATAAGCAACAGCTACAGTAAAATGAACAAATATACAGGTTTTGATTTTGGAGCAAATTTAAAACAACTATGAACAGCTGGCAAACATTTTAATTTCTTTGACACTAAGAACACGTACTTAATGTTTTAATCTATAATTGTATAAAAAAAATTAATAAATTAATAAAAAAAACTTTACTTTCTTTGTTGTACAAGGAAAAGAAAAATTATTAAATGGCCAAGCGGTAAAATTATCGCTTTACACCTCTCTAGTTCTGGATCAATTACATACCCTGGCAAATGCAAAGACAGGTAGTCGCCAAAATGTTCCAAAGTGTTCCTCAATATGTCGTGTCATGATTGATGGTACGTAAAAAGGAGAATTCTGGAGCATACAGAAATTGAAAACAGAATGATCTTTCTTCACTCAGTAAATTGTAATTTCAGTACGCTCTCTATTCACCTACTCTACAGCTATATTTTACAATCGTGCTATTCGAAATCTTACTACTTTAATAAATGGAGATAATAACACTGAATTTTACAGGTAAATTAATATTACATAGTGTGGGTGTGTTAGTAAGCAATGTCGCGTTGAGTTTACGTAAAGCAAAACTAAAATTGGACTATACTGTTGGTGGTGACGGCATCTTTTTTTACCGAGTGACATGGCCATGAAAATGGGTAGTATCATTGGATTCAACAACAAAAAATTAAAATTCAAAGATTCGTTTAAACTGAGATTAAACCCTATAATTAATACCGACATAATAAAAAATGGTATCCCAAAGGCTGATAAACAATCTGAAACAGCACGGCAATAAATTCTAGATGACAAAATAAAGTACAAGGTGAGTAAAAGTTATCTAGAGAAGAAGGGTTATGATGACAACAGTCATATTGTCAGAGCTGCTAATGCGATCCGATACTCAGATGTTCAGGTGATACATGACAATTAAATAAACAATCATTTGCCTTGATACTAACGGTTGGAAGAGCTGCTGTATCTATAGTAGTTGCCCAACCTCTAATAATACACGTTATATTGTTTACACCTACGATTAAAAATTCAAATTAGAAACCCACTGATTCCAAAACAAGAAAAAGAACATGTTCAGCAAACAACAAACGTGTTCGTCTCTTTTCAAAATTAAGCTTTTTGTTTGGCTAGCTCAGACAAATAACTACGAATACCATTTATGTCCATTTTAATTTTGTCAATAAGCGAACCGCGTTTGCCTGCTGATGGGGCACTATCGCCTCTTGTTCCTCCTCCACCCACTATTAAACTGTTTTCCAAATTTGCTACAGAGAGCAACAGTGTAGATAATGTTATACCTATTTGCATTGGCTGTATCAGATACTGAAAAACAAGTTGATTTTTTTTAAAGAGTTGTTTTAATCTTTCACCTAATGCTAATTTTTCTCTCGCTTCTGTGTGGATTTATTTTCAATAATTTTCTCAACTATCGAACAGAGTTAGATGTCCACAGATTGTTCTCTTTTAATGTTATCTCTTTCCAGCTGTTCTTATTATACATCTTTTTGCTGGGTTATGTTTCCTGCCAATTTCGTTGTTTAATTATTCAATCTGTTTTCATACATTTCAGGATCAGATTTCATAGATTCTATTTTCGACTTGACGCCTTCCACAGCATTTACTTAATACCTCAATTCTCTTCACTCTTGTATAGTCAATCATCTTTACACTGAAGGAGGAAAATCTCCACTTGGAATTCTATCAATCATCTATTAAAGTCTCCATTTGGATTCTTTCGTGGCAATCATCTAGTAAAGTCTCTACTTATTTTACCTGTTGATCACACGGCTCATTCAAGGACCTGAAAAGAGCAAAGAAGAATGGAACATAGCTGTTGCAAATGAAACATACAAAGAGATAACTGATAACAAGTTCAATGAAAAGAATTTGAAAAGATGAATGAAAAAGAATTATAGAAGACATATGAAATCTTTGTCAGTGCTACAGATGATAAAATTTCAAAATTATTGTCAGATGTTGTCACCTACACTGTGATATTGTTCAATAGCAAATTTATTTCGATCAATAATTTAAGCAGATTATACAACAATGAACTGAAAGATGATTACATTACTTCAAATAGGAATGGATACTTCACTGTATATTTGTCAATTAAGCTACATTTGCTTCTATCTGCATTGAGTGCATGTTTTATAACATTAAAACATATTATTAAAAAAGAAACAAAAGTAAGAAGGAAACAGAGATCACGAAAGAAGTTTCATACATAAACGTGTACTGGTTGCCGTGTTATTGATACATGTGGGCCTTAACAAACGCTGTTGCAATAGCTGCCATTAAAGAAATAGCTACTTACCATGCAATAAAGTCAATAATAAAAATCGGATTGGACAATACTTTTAACAATTTCATCAATGATCAATTTAGCCATCTTAATTTTTTTTTTTTTCAATTTGCTTTTTATCTCTTTCCTCCAAAGCAGCATAGGAATTTTTTTTTTTTTTTTAAATTTTTTTTTCTGCTGGCTATCATGTATCTGCCGTTTGATCGTGAAAACATTGTCCTTGTTGCTCGGGAACAGAAAGGTCAAACGGGTCACATCGTATTGCATTATCTATGGCTCAATCATCTTCACTTACAACTTCAGACTTTTTAATATTCACTGACCTTCTGTAAAAAATCAATAGATTTAACACCTTACATTTTTAAAGTCGGATCTAATTTTAAGTTGCCTTTAATGCTTGTAATATTCTACTTCTTGTATTGTGAATTAATCTGATTTTTTTATCATTATGGTAACATTTTAACGTGCTATTTGTTGTATTCACTTACATCTGTTTTCTTTTCTCCACTTTTTGCTGTATTTAATTTAAGAAGGTTTGCATTTGACTTGCTTCTGAATAAACTCAGTTACAAATATGTATTTAACTTCCATTAACTTTATTTACCCAATTCAATTTTAAATTATTTTCAACCGAAAACAAATCCAAAGAATGCACGTAAAATTAGGCTTTGAAGAAACAAATCCAAAGAATGCACGGACAATTAGGCTTTGAAGAAACAAATCCAAAGGATGCAAGTAAAATTAGGCTTTCAAGAAAAAATCCAAAGAATGCACGGAAAATTAGGCTTTGAAGAAACAAATCCAAAGGATGCAAGTAAAATTAGGCTTTGAAGAAACAAATCCAAAGAATGCACGTAAAATTAGGCTTTGAAGAAACAAATCCAAAGAATGCACGTAAATGTAGGCTTTGAAGAAACAAATCCAAAGAATGCACGTAAAATTAGGCTTTGAAGAAACAAATCCAAAGAATGCACATAAAATTAGGCTTTGAAGAAAGGACAAGAAGAATCTAAAACATCACCTGATGATGGACACACACTGTGTGAAAGAAACGACTCAAATTTACAAACATCATCTGATGAAGGACACATACTGTGTGAAAGAAACGACTCAAATTTACAAACACCACCTGATGATGCAAACACACTATGTGAAAGAAACGACTCAAATTTACAAACATCACCTGATGATGGACATACACTGTGTGAAAGAAACGACTCAAATTTACAAACATCACCTGATGATGGACACACACTGTGTGAAAGAAACGACTCAAATTTACAAACATCACCTGATGATGCAAACACACTGTGTGAAAGAAACGACTCAAATTTACAAAGTTAGACATTGTTTAGTTTCCCGCGTTCAAATAAAATAAAAGCAAAGATGTTTCTGTCCTTAAAGCTGATGCGATGTAAAAGCATGTTCAAAACGTAATGTTAGAGACTAAGAAAATCAACACCTCTAAAGAACAACAGCATCTGCCTTAGTATTTCGTTTGCGTCTTAGTAAGGCTCCATTGGGGAGCTCTTCAGCGGACTAGAAGAAATGTTGTTCTTTGAATTTGCACCTAATCAAGTGTAAAGGAACATTCAATTACACTTGTTATGCGAAAAATTTAATTTCTCAGCCTGTACATGGCTGTTATTTTTCATCCGGTTGTTGAATAGGCAGCAAATAAACTTCACACCCTGTGTGTCATCTGGACATTTACATTTATATGAACATTTACATTTACATGGACATTTCCATTTCCATGGACATTTACATTTACATGGACATTTGAATTTCCATCTTATTAAATAGATAAGATATATTCTTTTTTATGTTACATGAACAGAATAAATTCAGCAACCGTATGTGACAATAATTCTCGGTATCTTATTTTTTTAAAATGTTCACAGTAATCTGGAATATAAGTAAGCCATTAATAAAAAAAATGTTCTGTCTCGCTTTATATTATCCTAGATCAAAGATGGGTATAGTTTAATTTTCTTGATTGTATGGAGGTGTCGGAAACTACTGGTGATGGATATTTAGTATTGTATTTTCCTTTGTTCTAGTCGCGGGTTCGTGAATAAATTTGCTTGTTTAGTAACTGCCATTTGTCCCTGTCACTAATCCATCCATGTGACAACTGTACAAATAAAAGTAAAATCAAACTGACATAGCAAATGCTTTAACATGTTTTGGCTAAGACGTAGCGTTGCTTTAACCTATGACGACTTTAAAAACAGAAGCTATGTAAAAACGTTATCAACTCTTTTTACAATGCAACATTACGCCCTACTCTTACGGTAGCCTACAGCATGACTTTTGAGGTTTACAATTGATCCCCCATCAGGTGTGGACTTTGAAGAAGTTGCAAGGCTATTACATGTTGTTTTGTTTTTTTTAAATCAGTTCCAAATTTACTAACTCATAGCGCATGGGTTTCTACGTGATAAATTTCTTACCAATAAATGTTTACACCCTTTTCTGGCACAGTAAATAAGTACATCGGAACAAAATAACGGCATCTTTTGTACGCAAGCTTTGCATTTATGTTTCAAAAAGCTAATTTGGATCTGGCTACGCTTGTTCACATGACCAGCACCTTTCATCATTTTGTTGTTGTTGTTTTGTTGTTGTTTTTTGTGCTTTTTTTTTTTATTTACTCTTTTATACTACTCCAGATGTGATTATTTTATCTGTAATATATGGTATGAAGAGTGTGAGTACCTGTCTTGCTAGATGCCAGGAGGTTGTTTACTCTCTGCACTACATCGCGGGGCGGGGGGGGGGGGGGGGCAGAGGGGGAGGGGACACATGACGTAGGGTAGTTGGTGATCATCGGTTACAATTTGCATTGTAATGAAAAACAAAATCACATTTAATATTTTGATTAATAATTTAAAATTAATTAATTAAAATCAAAAAGAGAGAACGTGAAAGCGGATGCTCACTAATGTTAAGCTGCATCAACGATTTTTAACTTTACAATACGGTACACGATTAGATATACACATAAATGTTCTTCTTTGTCTCTCTTTCTATTCTTTTATATGTTATTTTTTCCTTCCTTCTTTTCACTTCCTATCATCAAAAAGAATTTTTTAAAAAAAGAAAATAACAGTACCCGGCTGTGCAGGAACAGTGGAAGTCATTCACTTTCACAGGTTCAGTATCCATGTTGATGGAGTGTGCTTTATCATTTTTTCCCTGACGCCAATGACACTTGGTCTATAACTGAATCCCAATTTCATCTCGTTTATGAAACTTGGCATTCTCAATGTAGCCTTCGGGAAAATATTCGTATCTTTGCAGTCTGGATTTAAGGGTGATTACAATACCTTATAAGTAATGTTCTTATAAATTATGGGGCCAATCTTTTAGTCTTGTAGTACACAGTACCTAACCGCCTGCGGCGAACGGTCTCCATCTTGGAGTAAGCGTGCCAGGTATAGTAACAGTTGTTGAGGCTTCCTAAGTTGGCCTGGCCAAGTCTCACTCGGCGATTCGTGAGAGAGAGAGAGAGAGAGAGAGAGAGAGAGAGAGAGAGAGAGAGAGAGAGAGAGAGAGAATATAGTAAAATTTAAAAAATTCGAAATTTCTCGATGTATTTATTTATTTATATGTGGGTAAAGCCCATGTAAAAGAAAGATCTTACTATTTAAATTTCACTGTGTGCCAGAACGAACTCTCTCTCTCTCTCTCTCTGTTTCTGTTGACCGACTGAAGATCAAAGCATTTCACATCTCCGAATGCAACTGTTTATGTTGTCTTAATATGGCATGCGTATTAAGAGTGTAATACGAATGCAACTGTTTATGTTGTCTTAATATGGCATGCGTATTAAGAGTGTAATACGAATGCAACTGTTTATGTTGTCTTAATATGGCATGCGTATTAAGAGTGTAATACGAATGCAACTGTTTATGTTGTCTTAATATGGCATGCCTATTAAGAGTGTAATACGAATGCAACTGTTTATGTTGTCTTAATATGGCATGCGTATTAAGAGTGTAATACGAATGCAAAGAATGCTTTAAAATCCCTACCTTTTAACTTTGCTTACGATACATACGGGGTGGGAGGTGGATTTATCACATATCGCTATAACAACTGTGACTTTTTTATGCTGCTTTTCAATGAGCATTATTGCTACCTTCTTTTTCATGTTATGTCATATTATATAGTGCCAGTGAGATGATAAAGGTTCTGCTGTTTAGAATTTGGTAAACTGCCGATACTACGATAATTGACGAATCGGCAGAACTGAGGTAACCACGCCTTTTTATGAATATAACATACTCTACCATTTATTTAAACACAAATTTTTAGCTGATTTAAAATAGGATGAAAAATAATGAAATTAAGATAGACTTATTTTATAAAGTGTAAACTGTCTATGTGTCCAACCATTCGGGGCGGCATGCGTCATCTTATAAGCTTAACAAAAGAGGTGGTATTAGGCAACAGTTCATGGTTACGCGGGAAAGACTGGCTAGCGGTCCTTTGGATTTGAGAATAAACAACAACTGACTTACAGCTGGTGGTTGATAGATGGAGTTTGGGAATTCATAAATGTTTCAGCTTTGTTTAATATTAGGATAATAGAATAAAATGTAAGATCGACGAATCCTACTGTGGCCTTTTCGCTAAGAAAACAAAACAAAAGGAACTTCAATACAAGGTAGATAGTTGAATCATACCCACTCGTGAAAACAATGTCTGGATACAATTAGAATTTTGTATTATCTAACACAAGGTCTCATAAAGTCCAGCGATAAAACACTTGTTATGTATCTCTCGGCTGTATGGTCAGATACAAAGTGCCATTAGGTCCAAAACGCAGAGGTCGCCTATTCACGATCGTTAGTTATCGCCGTTTACTTCGGTTTCGACTACCTCAAAAGACTGCTCCGTCTCCAGCATCTTTTTTTTCTTAAAGGGTTTTATGAAAAGATGCCACACAATTATATTCATTAAGAATACAATTGAATAATGCTTATGAAATGTTACCCTTTTTCGGACATAAAAGCAAAAATGTTACGGTCTAAAATTCTCACTGGTCACGTTTTTGAAAATGATGTGGAAGTATAACGTAAAATTTATTTTAAACAGAAAGATCTCTGCTTTAACCTTAAACTTTAAAAGAAGATATTAATTTTTATTACTTTATTTGCATAAAGTCCTTATCTTTGTAGAACATTAGGGCACATAACTGGAATACCCAGTATGAGATCAGGATATGTAAACTTGAAGATAAGTAACAACAGTTAACACATTCCGACAGAGAGTCCGTGCCCCTAGTCAAAGCAGTCACTGGACCCAACACTAGTTCAATTTTTATATTTTTTTTTATATAAAAACCTATGTACAGTTTTGCATATAAAACCTGTAGTAATCTACCATAACTTAGACTCTTGCAGGGAACAAATTTTTACATTTACTGCAAAGATTAATTTATTTTTTATAACTGAGTTGACGGCGGGCGCCAAGAAATCGCTGGACCCTGGGCTATTCCCCCCCCCCCCCCCCTCTCGGCGGGCCTGAGTAAGACAGCTAAGTAGTCATACTGCAGGTTACGACTGATTACCCTTTGTGCCGGTTGTTTGCCTGAGTACAGGAAAGGGGACTCAGACGCAAAGAATTTTCTCTGCCCATTTTGTTAACATAATGCGGCCTTGTACGTCGATCTCGCGCAATTTTGGGCATTAATTTCAAGAAAAATAACTTGAAATTTGATTCATCAGTCTCTATAGTGAACGTCGTGGTCACAATGTATGTTTGATGTTTGATCAGTGCGAAGACTTTTAAAGTATCAGTCATTATTGTGTATGTTTGATTCTTAAAGATGGCTCTATTACATTTTGACAATAACTTAAAATGAAAAGGGGAGCATTTTGATCAGACTAAAGTATACAGCATACCTACATCCATTGACAGCGCACTTAAGTATACTTCCGTAGAAGAACTGATATTAATAAACGCGTCGATTGACATCAGTCTATTTTGAAATCGAAGCTGTTCCGAATGGGAATTCTGACATCCGAGTAGTTTTTATGAAATTTTATATAACAGTTATTATTGCTTTAAGTCGCCAAATTGGACCAGGTTTTCATTATGTATACCCAACAATGTCGTCGAAATATAGACGTAGTTTTAAAAAAAAATTGAATTTACAGTTGATATGCTGAAAAAGTCAATTCATTCTTTTTCTTTTTCTTTAAAACAAACTCTTGCATATGTATTGAACTTGTCATTGTTAAACTAATTTGGCTTAGTGATATTTCTAAATAGAAAAGCAAGGATTCTTTTCCCACCGTTTCGTTACACGGTGTAATTATTTCTTTTTCTGGACCAAATATTGTTGGTAATTGATAATATTATGCAATCTTGCATGAACTACCATGTGCCTATGACAGGGAAATGGTTACATTATAGAAAAGAGTTGATCTGACATCATTGTAGTGCGTAGTTATATGTTTACATTCTAGCATGTTAAAGTCAGAAAAAGTAACCTCAACTATTGATTAAAACAAATAATGCCAGGCAAGTTCATTAAACATTTATTAAAACAAAATAATGCCTGGCAAGTTCATTAAACATCTCTCAAACTTAGACGTAAAAACAAAATCAACCATGACTTCTCAAGCAGAATCCAATAAAACAGACTAACACGTGGACCCAACAACGTGCACGAGCTTTCGGAGCAAATGAATGAGACTTCTAACTGCGGCATGTGTCTATCGGATTGGCTCAACCCTTCTATTTTGACATCATCATCATTCTGACAAACTCTGGAATGGAATAACAAAAAGAACAATCAGCCGGACGATGAATGATGAATACCTAGTTGAAAGTTGTTCAGATCATTAAGTTGACACTCTTCCCTCCAGCACCCCCCCCCCCCCCTGCGACAAACAAATAATTTCTTTGTTTTTGTTTTTGTGGGTTTTCACGGCGCTTTTTACACATTATTGGGTATATCATGCCGAGGAAATATGAGCTAAGTGCCTTTCCCAAGGACACACCGAGGCAGTCGCCCCAGGTTGGTCTGGGCGGAAATTGAACCCACGACCCTTGGATTACGAGTCCACCGCTCCACTCTACCAACTGAGCTACCGTGGTCCCCCCCCCCGCCCCCCCCCCATATTTGTTTTTTTTTAAAAAAACAAAAATATTCCAACAATAAAAGTACAACATCTTCGACAGGCAGGGGTTTGGAAGACAAGAGCAGTGGTAGCAGCGGAAATAGGATGATAGGATCGCGCAGGGAACTACTACTACTATGTAGTAGCAGTAGTAGTAGTAGTAGTATAGATTTCAATACATGTTTTAGTGCGGTTGCTTTAGAACTTTGTTAAATTCAATATTTGGCACGTGACACAAGGTCATTTAACAGGAACTGACATAACCTTGGTGATTCCCGTTCTGTTACTGATAATACCGAACACTATGCCGACTATGATTTGAAGTTCGATCAATTAAGAATAGAAATGTAATTTTTAAAAGGTTCTACAACTTGTATATTCCTTTCCAATTCCTAAATGAGACTAGGTTTCTTAACGTTTAACTGTTTTGTATGTGTGTGTGTCCTTTTTGATAATGAAAAATACCTTGAACTTTCCGTTGTATGATCAACTGCTTTGTTTCATTACATTTCGTTCAGAAGGTCATAGTATAAAAGTTGATGAAATTGTCCTGAGGAAACTCACCTGTCGTACGTAAAACTAATAGAGCATGAAAAAGCAGTTCGGGAAATAATCTGGATTAGTAGGATGTTTTTGTTTTGAGAAAAAGTCGTTTAAAGTTGTTATATCTTTACACTACTACGTGTAACGGCGGCCATATTTGCTCGCTGGTCCAGAATAGGGCATGTACAAATAATTTACACAGAGCGCCAAAGTGAGCAAGCTTGCAGATTCAACAGATGACTTTTTGATAGTTGCAAGCGTCTTTGTGGAAAACCTATAACACTGACGTACACTCGTGGATCATTTTTGCATAAAGGTTTGTGATATTTTTTTGAAAGCATTTTCTCTCTTTTAGCAAGCAGTCTTAGGGTGCGTACTGTGTAAGTGAACTAGTGGGAATGGCTTGGGGGGGGGGGGGGCAGGTGGACGAAATTACGAATGGTGCTATTTCATATCTTTTCAACGTCAGACAAGGACGCTTTGAGTCCGATTTGATCATATTATGTTGACTGGTTTTCAGAAGACACTGTTTACATATTTTTCTATATTTAGCAACGGCGGCCATATTTAGTAAAAAGCCAACTTAATTTGCACACAAAATAACCTTGATTTCTTTATGCCATGATTTTTTCTATTACATTTGGTCGAATTATGATGGGTGTTTTTAGATAAAAATGTTTGTTTAATAGTGTATATATTTTTCAGAGCAGCAGTCATAATTGATAAGATGCAATGAGGCAATTTGTTATGTGGGTAAATTCTGTTTAAAACGATTTATAAGAAGTCGTTTCACGGTTTTTTATTTTTGGTAACGGTTGCCATAACTGATAATGGATTGGCATCATTTTTACAAAATTCCAACACTTTAACGCAAGAAGTCGTTTAAGTGTTGTTTTGTTGTTGTTGTTGTTGTTGTCTTTTCTAGTTACTAACGACGGCCATATTTAATAGTGGGTCAGAATTATTTGTACAGCACTTTAAAATGTTTATTCCTGTGTGCTCTCTGTCAGTTGTGTCCAAATTCTCTCTCGAGGTTTCTTGTTACAAGAGTTATCCTTTTATGTTATATCTATTCTTAGAACATTCGATGATATTATTTTTTCATTTTACAGTTTTGTTCTTTTTTTTTTTTAGCAAATTCCGCTATATTTGACGGCTGATTTACATCGGTTGAAATTTAGACAAACCGAGATGCTAGAATGCTTCCTGGTTAAAACTGGTTCTATTTTTAGAAAAAAAATGAACAAGAAAATTTTAATGCTCGCACAACATACGATGGGGAACACACAACGCACGCAGAGCCATACCAGAAGCCCACTTGGCCTCATGGAAGATCATGGCATAAAGAAATCTATTTTTTTTTTGGCAAATTAAGCTGGGGTTATTTTATTTTATTTATTTATTTATTTTTTTATTTTTTTTATTTTTAATTAAATATGGCCTCATGGCCAAGTGAGCTCATACTGAACTTACATAATGAGATTGAAAAATTTTCAGTGACAAACCACCTTTGTAAAGAATCAGAAAATTACCCTCATAGTCAACCTGACCATCTCCATCTACATCGGCCTCTCCTATCATCTTGTTTATCTCTTCATCTGTCATTTTCTCCCCCACTGCAGTCATGACGTGACGCAACTCCGATGCACTTATATATCCGTTTCCATCTTTGTCAAATAATTTAAAGGCCTTCATAATTTCCTCCTTTGTTTCAGCATTTTTCATATTCCTTGCCGCCATGGACAAAAACTCAGAAAAATCAATGGTGCCGTTTCCTAGAAAAGTACAAATATATTTAACATGAATGAAGACCTTTTAAAATAAAATCATGGTTGTGTGAAAAGAAGCAAATCAGGCCGTTTAGAATGTTGATTGGATTGGTTTTGATTGGATTGGTTTTGATTGAATTGGTGTTGATTGGGGTTTTGCTGTTTTACGGCACGGCAACACTTTTAAGGTTATATTGTGTCATGGCATGTAGAGAACAGTGCCTTGCCCAAGGACACACTGGGCTGAACTGATGTTAGGAATCAAAACCAGTACCCTCCTGGTCACGAGTCCAATGCCTTAACCACTAAATAAATTATATTTGGGACGATCTGATGATTAAGTGTAGCAACCCCTTTATTGAAACAATTCAGTCAGCATGACATGATGATTAAGTGTGTCAATCCCTTTATCGAAACAATTCAGTCAGCATGATATGATGATTAAGTGTGTCAACCCCTTTATCGAAACAATTCAGTCAGCATCATCTGATGATTAAGTATGTCAACCCCTTTATCGAAACAATTCAGTCAGCATGATCTGATGATTAAGTGTCAAACCCCTTTACTGAAACAATTCAGTCAGCATGATCTGATGATTAAGTGTGTCAACCCCTTTATCGAAACAATTCAGTCAACATGATATGATTATTAAGTGTGTCAACCCCTTTATTGAAACAATTCAGTCAGCATGATCTGATGATTAAGTGTATCAACCCCTTTATCGAAACAATTCAGTCAGCATGATCTGATGATTAAGTGTGTCAACCCCTTTATCGAAACAATTCAGTCAGCATGATATGATGATTAAGTGTGTCAACCCCTTTATCGAAACAATTCAGTCAGCATGATCTGATGATTAAGTGTGTCAACCCCTTTATTGATTCAGGTCAATCTGCTTCAGTGCATCATTCTCTTAAGGGACCTGGCTGGACCAGCATTTACACGTTTACATATCAGCAGATCTTGGTTTAATACCCGGTTAGGGCAAGTAAAGATTACTTGGAACCCTCTTCAAGGTTGGTGTTTTCTTGAGGGCACTCTGATTTCCTGCATTTCAAACGCAATCTCACGCCATTATCTGAACAGTCGAGAGTACGTGGTACACTTTGCTAGCACTTTTATGTAATTATCCCTCCCCCCCCCCCCCATCCCACCCACGCAAGGAGGGAGACATACACATTGGTTTTGTGCTGTCCATCCGTCTGTCACACTTTCTTGTAAACAAGATAGCTCAACAATTATTCAGCCAAACCAGTTTATATTTGATATTTAGATACACACCTTGGGTTGGTCGCAAGTTCAGATTAGGTTATGGTGACCCTGACCTTTTTCAATTTTTTAAACATTATTTGTAACTGTTTGGACTCTAGGTAGACAAATAAAATTTAGTATGTAAAATTGTATTTATATGTAAATGACCTTATTTTGACATTCAGTCTCTTATAACAATTTTTACAAATTTTAACAGATTTTGTAACTTTTGGACATAAACATTTTTTACTAAAACCTTTTAAGGACAATTAAGCAAAAACTAAAAGACAAATGAAAATTGGAAGGGTTTGTATTATTATATTGATCAGCTGATTAGATTTTCATACCATTACAGCAATTATGCCATATTTGAACATTTGTTATCTTTTAGGACTCAGACAATTTTGACAAAAACCTGTTAGCACAATTTTAAAAAAAAACATTTAAGGTAGAAAAATAAAATTTTGCATGCATGTTTATATGTGCGTGTAAATGACATGATTAGATTTTCATGAACTTATAGCAATTTTTCTACTTTTTTGAATTTTTACTTGGATTTATTTGATCTGCAAATCTATTTCTTTTTGTCAAATATTTTAGCCTTCTTGCCCCTCTTTTGGATGAATGTCAAACACATCCTAAGTTTTGCAAAGCTGAAGCTTGGTGATCTACCTAAATTGACTGAGCTGTTTTGATCTAACGAGAAGAAAACTAAATTCTGGGCCATACAAATCAGGGACTTTCTATATCACACTCTGGACCATACAAATCAGGGACTTCCTACATCACACTCTGGACCATACAAATCAGGGACTTTCTACATCACACTCTGGACCATACAAATCAGGGACTTCCTACATCACACTCTGGACCATACAGATCAGGTTTTCTATATCACACTTCATTTTATTTACTTTGCTAGATTTTTTTTTCTTTCTGTTATTTACCAGTGTGACAAAAT
This sequence comes from Margaritifera margaritifera, assembly GCA_029931535.1. Classification (NCBI taxonomy): domain Eukaryota; kingdom Metazoa; phylum Mollusca; class Bivalvia; order Unionida; family Margaritiferidae; genus Margaritifera; species Margaritifera margaritifera. The sequence goes on along the minus strand of JAQPZY010001690.1, from coordinate 5,576,501 downwards.
GACATTAATTGCAATGGTGTGGACACCTGGGGAAGGCGGGGGAATGTATATTTTTGCTTTTAAAAAACAAATCCCTTCTATTTATCTTTTTTTAAAAAGAAGTACTTATTCTCATTGTACGTTTAGTTCTAACTCTTCAAAAATTACCGTGATTTTCTCTATAATAGTAAATCTCGGCATTCTTTCTCTATAAAGCACCGATTCATATTTGGTGTCATCAAAGTCACAAAAGCACAATGTTAAAGGAAATTCTGCGGGCAGTCTACTAGATGGCATTGTTATATAATACCACTACCTGCACATTATGTTTGACAACCCCGCTCTGAGATATGAGTTGTTGTCTGTGTCGTTTTTGGTATCATATTTTGAAATAGAAGTGGGTCAATGACATGGCTATATATATATATATATATATATATATATATATATATATATATATATATATATATATATATATATATATATATATATATATATATATATATCTATATATATATCTATATATATATATATATATACTGATTGAGCCCTTAGTTTTCTACACTTCCTGATATGTTTTAGCTCACTCTTTCAAAACCATATCAAAATCGAGAAAGTATACTTCTGTAATATTCTCGCAACAAAGAAAAAAACAAACAAAAAACAGTCTGTACAAGGAATGGCGTCTCAAAAAAAGCGAGAGCGCCACCTGTGAAGCTGTTTGAGCATACCATCTGCGTCCACTTCACTAATCATATCCTGGATCTCAGCTTCAGTCAGGTTTTGCCCTAGAGACCTCATCACTGTGCCAAGCTCCTTTGTAGTTATGGTTCCATCCCCGTCCTTGTCGAAAAGGCTGAACGCTTCCTTGAATTCTGTGGGAAAGCAGATACAGTATGCATTTTTAAAACAAATTAAGAAAAACATCTATTTTTAAAATCTGTTATAATAGATCATTGACAATTGTAAGGCAATGGTGTATCCGATACGATATTTATGAAACATTATTACATGTACCTGATAGACAAGCAACTTACATATAAATATTAAAATTTGTGAACTCTTTAATTGGATTGATTAGCAGGTGGCGATAGGTGAAATTGCTTACGGATCGAATGCACACATATATTTTTTTATCTACAGAATTTGAACGATATCGAAAATGAGTCAGACTGCGTTAATTGATAGTATAGCACAGACTATTGATCCCAATCAAAATGGCGCAATTGTCCACTTTAATTTCCTTTTTCTGGCTACGTCCCTGAATGTGACATTTTTCACGGAATGCCTCGATATTTCCCTTAAGCAAATAGAGGAAAATGTGCATGAATTTCTCCAGGCTATAACATCCCCCAAATTTCTCAGCAGCACAGGCGATTAAACATTTTTGAAATTTTGTTTTTTCCTCATATCAGTCACTAAGATTCTCAGTTGCATCATGATTAACTAGCTTCAACCAGGTATCCATCTTTTAAATTGGACATGAAAATCCAAACTATGTCTCATTACAATATCATATGTTCCTATGCGGTTATAATAATATTTTCTCAATTGAAATATCGATGCATTCAGCGAAATTTAAAAAAAAAAAACTTAGAACAATCTTCTGTTCAGAAGTTAGTAATTTATTCACTACAATGAACAGTAAAAATGGTATACAGTGTGTATATTCCGGAATAACCAATAAAGATCGCACCCAACATTTGCATTTATGGGACGATTCTTGAAATTGCATTTTATTTTGCTCTTGCTTGAATAAATACGGTTTATTGGGAAAATGTATTTACACAACTGTGTAAAAAATATCAATTTATATTTTGTAAACTTTGCTTGAAATCGTCTCGTAATAGTGTAGTACTTTTTCAACTGAAATTAAGCAATCAGTCCCGGAGTTATTTGTATTACACGCAACTTGAAGGCAGAGTTTGTAAATTGGATGTTTGGGATAAAGGAAGGGCCGGATTGAGACCCTCAGAGGCCCTAAGCACTGAAAAGATTATGGGGCCCCCCCCCCCCCCATATAATCAAAGAAACCACCCGTAATTTCTCTCTTTTTTTTCTTTTTTTTTTTGGTGTTTCTGCTTTGTTGGTGCCCTAAGCACGTGCTTAGTCTGCCTATTGGGTAATCCAGCACTGGATAAAGGGGATAGCATATGTTAGCATATGTTAGACATGTCATTGGTCAAGAAGGTGGAGCTTTGTTATCTACCTATATCAAACGATGGCGTAAGGAGTTGTGGGCTATGTGGCCTCTATCTACATCCTATCAACATTGAAAGGTGATCAATCTAATGTCAAACTCCACTTTTCAATCACTGGGTCAGTTTGTAATCTAGGCCAACCAGCCAATCAGATCTTAATACGGCGCAACATTCCGTGAAATCTGCCCCCTTTTTTTCCGCTGGAGTCTCTTTAAACATACTAACCTGCAATCTGCTCCTCAGTTAATCGGTCAGCCTAGAACAAAGAGACATCTTATTAACCTCGTGTATTTGACACAGTACCTGATAAAACATTTTGACAATGTGAAATATGTAGAACAGGAGGAGGATCTTGCAGATAAGTGTGTGTGTGTGTGATTGTGTCTATATATATATATATATATATATATATATATATATATATATATATATATATATCTTTTTACACCGTAACTGTTATTGCTTGTCTCACTCATAAACATTTCTCATAGCAGCGTGTATCTGCAAAATCCAGTCTATTACAAAGATTATTGTTTGACATATATACATACATACACACACGCACACACACACAAACAAGTGTTATTGCCGACTGAGAAAACCTTATGGGTGTGTGTGTCTTATTAAATGCCTAGAATGTCTAACGTAGCTTGAAATGATAAATATATACCATTATACACAACAATCCTTTATTTTAAAAAAATTAACTCTTTTATCATAAAAATCCCATTACGCTGTAAATGGAGGCTGTTGAGAAACCCAATAGAACTCGAATAAATATTTAAATATATCAAATGCAAGTCATATGCGATTTTAGAAAAGAAAGATAAGTACAAATTAATTATGTAAATATATACTTTTGGAGTATATTGTCATGCAAAACAACTGCCGACAGTCAGTGTTACCTCAACAAACAATAGTGTTGATGGGTGGATTGAAGACCAATCACTTTTGTATATTTGTAAAGTTCTCGTGAACATTAAAAAGGAGAACATTAACAATCAAAATTGAAAATCATTCGACAAGCACTACTTGGGGGCATTTTGAAAATCATTCGACAAACACTACTTGGGAGCATTTTGAAAATCATTCGACAAACACTACTTGGGGGCATTTTGAAAATCATTCGACAAGCACTACTTGGGGGCATTTTGAAAATCATTCGACAAGCACTACTTGGGGGCATTTTGAAAATCATTCGACAAGCACTACTTGGGGGCATTTTGAAAATCGTCAAATTTACTAGACCACTCAGACTATGAAGGCAATTATCAAACCGCAACGACTGTGGAAAGCACAACACTAATTTGACATTTTAACACATCATGAATAATGACACAAAGCTATATTTTATTTAATTCAACAGTTTTCAGGAGTATCGATGGAAGCAACGATGTCTGTATCAAGAGATAATGTGTACTTGTTTACAAGTTTGGACAGGATTTTCAAAAAAGGTGTGGTCAAAGCTACTTGTGTTGCAAAATAACATAAATTAGAATAAACTGTTGCTTTGTTCATTTCAAACATCAACAGATATCATGCAATGACTAAGAAAAGACGATGATTAAAGATTACATTTAATGATGATAATAACATTCAAATAAGCTTCATCAACCCCGATAGCAAGATAGTTAAAATGGTACGGTATAAAGATAAATAAATTACGTATTTGCACGGATTTGTATTCGGCTAAATTTACAGTACAATCTGAAGATCTCGTAATCTTCACAAGTCCAATCTACAATGATTCAAGAAAAACAGAGACAAAAAAATGTATCGAGAACATTATTGTTATATTGAAAACAACACGTGGTGACTCAGTATATGTAGTAGTTGTTTTAGAATCAACGATAAAGACTTGACATAAATATTAAATCAATCATAAGTTTCAAATGATTGAAGTAACGTTGTAAATTGAAAAGAGGAAGTACTTGGTGTAAACGGTCTTCCTGATGGCTTGTTTATAAAACCTAAAAACAATATATCAATCGTAAAGTCATATCTTGATATTTCTATATCACTTTAAATTACCTACATCGAAAACATTGCTGAACAAGACAAAGAGCAGTATTTGTGATATTTTTACTACGATCCTGAAAGTCCAGTTGCTTACACATATATGAATCAATTGTGTGAACAAATTAAATGGGACTAAAAGAAAATAAAATAGGCTGGATTGAAAGAATAGCTAACGGAACAGTTTTCCTACAAATTACACGAGCAAGAAAGCGAAAAAAGATATGCCTGCAAATGAGTTTATGTGACCCAGGTGGATGACCAATGGCAGGCAGATATTGTTAACATGCAAGCATATGAAAAATACAAACATGGACACAAATAACTTTTGACCGTGACATTGAATAGATATTATTTCAAATACGCTTGGGTTGAAAGAGGAAAAACGAACAAGAGAGATGACATACACGATGTTTTCAAGTAATTTTCAAAGCCAGAAAGTCCGAACATATACAGTTTACTGAAGGAAAATAATTCTACTATAAAAACGATTTGCTGGAAAAGGAAAACATTGAATACTTTTCAGAATTACTCAAACAAACAAACAAACAAAAAAAATCTGAATTGGAAAGGTTAAGCAAAAATCATAAAACCAGAATGTGGGAATAATTTACTCAAAATAAAACTAGCAAATGGGTTGACATTTTACTAAATCTAATTGAGGGATACAATAATACTCATATTATATCAGGATGCATGACTCCTACTGAAGCAAGCGAGGAAGAAAACAGAATGGATTAATATAGTCGGTTCAGTACTGGGTTTCCTAACAATTTATACATTTGTTAACTCGAAAATATGAAATAATTGAAACATTTAGAATTTCGAAATACAAAATAATCTTTTCAAAAAAATACTTTTCTAAATTTACTGAGTACATTTTTTTAATCAAGCAAGTTATTTTAAGTGATCCAGTTGTGTACAAACTGGAAGACTTGACGGGTGACGATATAGATGTCATTTTTATGAAGAAGAGTTATTTTTGTGTGGCAGAAAAGATGGCATACACAAAGCTGAAAAGATTTTGAAAAGAAGACAAATGAATTGTAAAGTTAAGTACTCGTGCAATGGAAAGGATATAATGAATCGTTTGAAAGCTGGGAACCAGTTGAAAGTACTGTGCTAAAAAATTAAATGGAGGAAACATAATACATAATTAACAGTATCAATGAGTATGGAAGTTTTTATAAGATAACATGTTGCTAGAATGTGACAGAGAAAATGAAATAATTAAATTATGCCTGATATGTAAAATACTAGAGGATAAAATGAAGGTGCATGCAAAAACATCAACAGTGAGCAGCATAATGGTACATGAAAAACGTGATAAGGCTACTACAGTTTACATTATATCCTAGCAGGGTAATAAACGAAATTACGGAAGCAAGAAGAAGAGATAACATCGTAAATATGAAACTGATTCCAAATGCATCTCAAAACAATTGAAATATAAATACAACATAAAAGATTAAAATGTAGTTGATGAGATTCAAAAGAAAATAAGCGGTATTCAAAATCACACAAATGGTAATGCAATCAGGGGAACATTTAAACCTTTCTGGAATTTCATTTAAGCGAGGTATATCAATCGTATCAATTACACAATCAACTATGCATTTTTCCAAGAATAAGGTTTTACTATGTACAATGGTATCGCATCCATAAAACTTTCAATAACAACCGATTAACATAAATTAACCAAAATTAGTTGATATTGGAAGAATTGATACATTATACGGATGAAGTTAAATCCAGAATACCTTTTACGATGTGTAGATGTTGAGCTTATGAAGAGCCAAGTTTCTCAGAACTTTCATTGGACAGCTAGTAGTAATTGAAATTGAAGCACAGAAATGAATGGTACAATCAACATTGTATGTTATGGAAGAAGTCCATCCGTGCTCAAGGTAACAGGTATTGGAGACACGACCAGTTGTAAAATGCTACAAATAAAACTAGTAAAACCAAGAGAGGAAAAGTGAAAACGAAATATAACTTACCAGAGATGCAAAAAATGGGTACCAAAAACTAAATTAAACTGGCACTTTAGTGGAAGAAATATTAAGGAGAGAGAAATCAACAAACACATGTGAATGTGGACAAGCAGTAATTATAAGCTAAATGTATTTGCGGAAAAAAGGAAATTTCATACTTGAAGTATAGGTCAACATTGTTCAAAACATTGTTTTTCTCAATTATGCTAAAGGTACACGTGCTTTTAGTATGATCTAAATAATGGATCTTAGTTTTTTTAATAACAAGTACAGCACCTTACCCTTGTACTGCGATTCAGCTTAGCATAATAATTTGGTTAACTAACTTTAATCAAATCGAAATAGTAAATTCATTTAGCGAGAAAATGTTTACTCCACTAAACCTAAATTTTTCACATTCAAGTCATTCAACATATGTGATAGTTACGCTTTAAAATCTATCAATGATGACTCTATGAAAAGATACAGATCACAGTGTGACGTGAAATTTGGCAGAATCAACAAAACAGGGCAGTGTGGATGGCAACATCTGGCTGTGGGATTTCCTACCTTAACTTATCACGATGCATTCAAATAAAACAAAACCAAACAAAACAAAGCATATATATATAAATTTAATTTGAGATGTAAGAATTTTTTAAATTCCACCACAGCATGACTGCAGATACATCAAGGGAAAAAGCAAATACTTGATCGAAAATGGGCGAGAAAAACATGAAACTGTACACCACGGAATTGTGGAACCTACGCCTGTTGTTGCGTTAAAGGAAAATATAACTAGGTAGCTGTTACTGTTGTATACTGGAAAACAATGTCAGATGCTGAAATAAGTTATGTGGCAGACAAGGATGACCCTACAGATTGGATTTACGTCTTTCTGCAAGATAGCTATGGGTTATCAGATGAGTGAGAACTAGACTGGATCAAAGTATAAAATCTTATGTTATCTGCATCTTAGGTGCAGGTACACAGGTACAAAACACAACATTTATTACAGTCTGTTTAGGCAGTATTAGGCAGTTAAAAAAAACAAATAAAAACAGTGGAGCTATAAATTATGGATACAGATGAAAACATTATGGTAAACTTTGAAAACAACAGATTATGGTAACAATACACAACAAATAGAAAAGTGAAATTAGATTGTGCTATTGGTAATAATTATGTATTTTGCTTTACCGAGTGACATGGTTATGCAAACGAGTAGTATGGGCACACGTACAGAGCACGATCGGATATTCAGACATGGTTATGCAAACGAGTAGTATGGGCACACGTACAGAGCACGATCGGATACTCAGACATGGTTATGCAAACGAGTAGTATGAACACACGTAGCGAGCACGATCTGATACTCAGACGTGGTTATGCAAATGAGTAGTATGGGCAAACGTAGAGAGCACGATCGGATACTCAGATATGGTTATGCAAACGAGTAGTATGGGCACACGTACAGAGCACGATCGGATACTCAGATATGGTTATGCAAACGAGTAGTATTGGCATACGTACAGAGCACGATCGGATACTCAGTCATGGTTATGCAAATGAGTAGTATGGGCACACGTACAGAGCAAGATCGGATACTCAGATGTTCAAACGATACATTGAGATCACGTGGACAAAGTCCAATGTAGAAAGAACGAAAGCGATATTCACTATGAAATAAAAGAAAAATCATTTGGATTTATATTGATAATAATGCATGCATAAGCTGATATGGTTCACTTTTTGAAATCGGTTAATACATTTGTATCCTCTCTAACTTGTAAATTGACTTTTTGAATACTTTCTCTACACCTTTGATCAACCATGCGAATAGCAAACCCATTGATGCCACAAAAAAGTAATACGAAGTCATCAGCTAAAAATAAACAATCTGGCTAGAACCCTTAGATAACCAAACTTTCACACTACTATTAATACGAAGTATTGCTACTGTTACTTTTTCGCTAACTCAAGGAAATAATTGGCTACATTTTTCAAGTCATTGTTTATTTTGTCTAAAAATGATTCGCTTGCAGGGGATGAATAGGACCAAGTAACGTAGGATATTGAGGTGGAGCAGTGGTAGCAGAGAAGAAGAAAAAAAAACTTTTACCAAATTTGCTTTAGACAAAAACAATTTTTTCAGCTTTTCACCTAATGGTAACTTTTCTCTCACTTTTTAAATTAACTTTATTTCAATATTTTCGCTAAAAGTTCTCTCCAGTTGTGTTAGATGTTCAGCTACTTGAACTTTTATTCTTTGAACACATTTCAACAGTTTGTATTCTTTGAACACATTTCAACAGTTTTTATTCTTTGAAGACATTTCAACAGTTTGTGTTCTTTGAACACATTTCAACAGTTTTATTCTTTGAACACATTTCAACAGTTTGTATTCTTTGAACACATTTCAACAGTTTTTATTCTTTGAAGACATTTCAACAGTTTGTATTCTTTGAACACATTTCAACAGTTATTATTCTTTGAACACATTTCTACAGTTTTTATTCTTTGAACACATTTCAACAGTTATTATTCTTTGAACACATTTCAACAGTTTTTATTCTTTGAACACATTTCAACAGTTTTTCAATGCAGCTTTTCTTTTTCGGGTCGTTATTTTGCTATTACTCATTTTCAACTCTTCAATCTCTTTACCGTACATTTAATACATCAAACTGCATCGATTACTAATATATTGATGATTTGACAACTTCTACAAGTTTTACATAACCTCTTCATTCTCTTTCCCTTTCTGTAGTGAATAAACTTTTCACTGCAGATGGAAGTTCTCTATTTCGTTTCTTATGTCATTTCATCCATTATAGTCTCATTTCTCTTACCTGTTAAGGAAACTGCTCACTACCATCTCTATTGTTTGCACTTCTATTTCCTCGGGTACTTTTATTGGTTGTCTTTGTACAACAGTGTGCTGAAACAAGTATTTAAGTTGCATCTCCTCAATGAGTAAAACCAATTAGTCACCTCTTTTTATCCCGCCTATTGTAAACAACAACTCCTTTCCAGTCAGGCATAGTACTGGATGCTAGCATTGTTTTGATATCACCTCTCCTAGAGATTTGAACTGTCTTGCCATCTGGTTTTACACAATAAAGTGTTTTGTTTTGTATTGCAAGGATCTTTTTCTTCAAATGTTATTTAAATTCATTCATATCAACGCTCTCTTTAATGTCCTTCTCATACAAGTCGAAAATTTGGCGTGAACATCTAGAATCTCTAATTGGTCACATAATCAAAACGTCCGATATTTTGTTTTTCATATCAGTAGCAAGATTCATAGTATATTCAGTTTATATTGGAACTTATGTATTTCAATTATAATCATCTTCATACATCAGTAATTAATATCATCATTACCCTCAGCTATTTAAATAGCAAAGAAACGGACAAAGTACAGCAGGAATATATAATTGGGATTTATCAAAAATAAAATATCAATGACTCCATTTCTACAGAAATATGAGAGTACAAACAGGAATTGAACATAGCTATTGCAAATGGACGGGAAACAAATCAAGAAAATGTATTAAATCTTTGTCAATACTAGAGCTGCTAACATTTCCAAGGCATTGTCAGATATTGTCATTTATAATAGAGTTACATCATAGATTAGTAAATTTCTTCCAATCGTCAACTTGGTTTACAGAATGAACTGAAAAATGACTACATGACTCCAATCGGAAATAGATACTTCACTTGATTTTCGTCGTATAATTTCGGATTATCTATATATGCACTGAATGCAAGTTGGATAACAATCAAACATATTAATTTCAAAAGGCAACGGTAGAAAACAAAGAGGAATCTCTAAATTTATTGCTAATTAAATATGCAATACTTTTAGGTTAGCTAAAAAACTAAAAAGGTTATTTGAAAAAAGCCACAAGATCCATGCATATTTCAACTTGGCAGACAACTTGGAAAAATAAAATAAAAGAACATGAAGAGTGTGAAATGTCAAAGACTGTGCAGATCAAAATATCACTTTGTCCAGTATGAAGTTCAAACTTCACAATTTATTATTGATAGGTGGCGTGACTGTCTTGGGCAGGGATGGCCAGACTTTAGTGACATGGGATCTACTTTTTACCGAGTCATACCAACGCGGTCTACCAGCATGCCCCCCGACTTCACGAGACATTGAAACATGTTGCAAAATATTGAATTTCTTTTAATAATCAAATAATGTGGCTATGGATATATTACAAAGTCTATTAATAAATGTACACATGTCAGGGTGGCCAGATTTTAGTAAAATGGAATCTACTTTTTACTGAATCATACCAACATGGTGCGGTCTACCAGAAACTACTTTGCGATCGACCGGTCGACCGCGGTCGACCTATTGGCCACCCCTGTATAAAAACATTATCAACTCTGTTTGCCATGCAGCACCTAAATCTGCTCTCCGCCATCAAACACAGATATTGGAGATAAAACCGCGTACCTCTATGCTGACTCTTATATATATATACATACATATATATATATATATATATATATATATATATATGCGTATGTATGTATGTATGAATAAGCATCAAGTGCTCCACTGTTATATACTACACTGCCTATAAACAATGGTCTTAATTTCAAGTTGCAAAACAGTAACGAAATTAAAAATTTATTTGGCCAGAGAGATCGAACACTATAGAGCAGGGATGTCAAACTCATTTGCTATGGCGAGCCATATTTGATATAAGTAATAATAAATAACAATAATAAATAATGAGTCTGGCGGGCCGTATCCTACCCGCGGGCCGTATGTTTGACACCCCTACTATAGAGGTGTGAGAAAGAAATTCAAAGCAGCATACCAAGTTTCGAAAAGGTGTGGAGGCTATCATAGCAACTGTTTCATCTGGTATGGGAATAACGGCAGCAGTATTAGGTGTTACAGGAATAACTGCTAGTGTAAATTGTTCCTTGGCTTTTAGCGGTTTGGTGTAATAATGATTGGATTTGTTACAAAAGCTCTCACGGAAAAAATGGTATACAACAAAGATTTACAACATAATGAAATAGTACCATCTGCCATTTAGTAAGTTAAACAGTATCGACGACAAGCAATAAAATCAAGCACGAAGAGATTTATTTATTTATTTATTTCATCAGGTAAAAGGAGATTTTAAAAAATGCAATCAGAAAGAAAATGAGCCATACAGAAAGCCTTGTCAGAGACTCATTGAAGGTGGAGATGAAGAAATGAAATAAATATTTTTAGAGGAAGGGACAAAATTGAATCAGAAAGAGATTTTTGATAAATTTACAAGAAATGGTCATAGACTAATCGCAAAGCAGGATACCAGTTGAAAACTATTTTTTTAAAATAAGTATAGGATGTTCAGGTTCTGACTGCGCTTAATTTGGCTGTAGAAATAAAGAGACATATTACAATAGACACATTTTTTGAGAAAAAAAAATGATCAAAAACAAAACCAGAATTGCGATATCTTTAATATGTCTTACTGAGTTCGCTTAACCCTCAAATACTGAAAGAAGAAAGATACAACACTAGGTAAAACAATTATCAGTAATTAAACCTCAGCAATAACCACATTGACAATCTAAGCTAATTTGATGTAGCTTATATACATTTTGCTGATTTGATAATCAAATGTGTAGGACGTCGGATGATAATAATTTTAAAGATATTAGGACGTGGATTGATGAAATTGATAATAACTGACCTGCTATTCAAGAAAATGGCAATCAAAGAGCTAACAAAATCCCGGATCTACATAAACTGATAGATGAGAACAGGAAAGATTTTAGATGCACATGAATTGTTTACACAAAAATTCGGAACTTTATCAAGTTACGTGCGAACATTGCAAATAGCAAGAGAAAGAGTACAGGAATCGGTGCATAATATTCAACAATACATACAGCCAATCGAGTAGAATATAAACAGTGAGATAGATGCATTGGAGACTGACATGGAGAAACACAAAATATTCCGGAAAAATATAAATCTTTGCAATCACATCCGGAACAGTTACAGGGAGATTTCAGTAATAAAATCCAACAAAACGATCACGAAATTAACAAGATCATAAATTATTTTAGCGCACAAATTACTGACACGAACAGCAAGATCATTGATCATTGCTAGTACTAACACCCACTCATATCTGCATAAAAATATAATTTAACGGAGATAATGAGAAGATAGAGGAAGTAAACACATATTAAGTAAAATACGACAAAATGTATGAAAACAACTTACGATATATATATATATATATATATATATATATATATATATATATATATATATATATATATATATATATATATATATATATATATATATATATATATATATATATATAAAACCGAGAAGTCCCTAATAATATTGGTGTGGTACAAAGTAGTATTAACGAAACAGAAAAAAGTATAAAACATCTATATAAAAAAAGTTTAACTGATTTGAAACAAGAGTGTACAAAGGAGACAGGTGCATTCAAACCTGAAATAGATAATAAAAAAAAGACACTTGCATTGAATGGTAGCATTGATACAGTTAAAACCGAAATAAAAGAAAACATAGAGACTTTCAAAACTTAATAAAATAGGGAAATGATTATAAGAAATTATGTATATATTAAATTCAATCTTGTGAGATTGTACAAAATAGATCGGATTCCCTACGGATGTGATCCTTTTGGGAATGTATTCTTGAAATTTCATTGTAAATTTATTCAAAGGGAATGTATACCATAAAAGGTGTCCCGATTTGATTTTAAAAAAATATGAAAAAGATATTCACACATACTCTCTCTCTCTCTTTCTCTCTCTCTCTCTCTCTCTCTCTCTCTCTCTCTCTCTCTCTCTCTCTCAGACACCCATCCATGTCGGGAGTCCGATTGCCCACGCACCTCTCACACATCATGAAAACATTAATTAATTAATTAATTAATTAATTAATAATAATAATAATAATAATAATAATTTGTTATGGTCTATCGCCTGTTGGTTAAGCTGCTTACATCAATGGCTAACAAAAACATTTTAACAATTTATGACCTGATTTGGTTCATTTGTTTCAGACGGCAACCGAGACAGATGTGAAAACTGTTACTCCAGTCCATAGTTGGGGATTGTAATGTTGTAATTTTTCGACACACGCCTTGGGGAAGCCAATATTACAGACAATGCGGTAATTTTATGGTACACACGCCTCATACTGTGTTTTATAGATAACATTTCAGTATAACACTAGTTTTTCAAAACAGATCAATGAAAAAAAAGCTATCATTATGCCATAAAAAATTTAATGGCTGCCAGTGAGAATTGTAAAAATTTAGGATAGCTAAATTTATAAAACTTCCCCTCCCCTTCACCCCCTCTTGAGCTTCCTATAGAAGAATTTGGATAAAAACATCTGAACATTTCTAAAATAGCATTTACACTTGTCCTCATAAACTCATAAAAATGGTAACCTAATGTTAATTTCTCCATGTCATATAATGCCGCAAAATAATAATAAAAAAATGGCGGCCTACTTTTATTTCTTCTTACACTGCACTAGTAATATTGTAGGGATTATGAGAATAGTAAAGTGGATAGTAGTTTTAAGATATATATATATATATATATATATATATATATATATATATATATTTTTTTTATTATTATTATTATTTTTTTCCAAAAGGAGGGTAGAGACATTATAGAGGGGTTAGATATGTTACTCTATTTATAATGGGGATTATAGGCTGGTAAGGAATTAGGAATGTATTTGTATTGATAAGGGTTTTAAATTCTATTTTGTATACCCCTTCTTTTATATCCTACTTTGTGTGAATGGTAAGGTAGCTTTTGTTTAAAATAGGATTGTATGAGGAAGCTAGGGACGTTATATAGTGGGTTGAGGTTTTACTTTATAAGGCAGATCATGTTGAAGTAATAGAGAAGTTAGTTTTGTTGATAAGGGATTTAAATTATATTTTATACCGCTTCTTTTTCATCCTACACTGTGCGGTCATTTGATGAGTGACTGCTGGTTCCTCCAAACGGAGGTAGGAAAGTTAAAGGGGGATGGAAATTTCACTTTGCTTATAAGACACTCCTGTTACGATACACCCCCTCGATGTACTTTTATGTCCATATATTTATCAAGTAAAACAAAAACGGCATTTCAGTTAGAGTGTAGACAAACTAACATTTCCCGCCAAACACATCTAACACTGTTGCAAAAAGACAGACTCATCCTGTGAAACTTACCGCGTAATACGGCATTTCAGTTAATTTGCAGACAAACTCACATTTCCAGCCACTTACATGCAACAAAGAGACGTACTCATCCTCTGAAAAACTTATGAACTCATTTTTACGATTACATTTTCAGTGCAGACAAACTCACATTTCCAGCCACTTACGTAATACATGTTACAAACAGACAAACTCATCTTGTGAAGTAAAACAATCTATGAACAAAGATGGCGGACAAATGTTAATTTCCCTTTGTCCCTATAAACGTTTTACACTGGTTAACACAGGATGCCTCTTGTTCCTATTTCGCCGACCTCTACTACTACTGAGATAAGGCCCAGGAGATGACTTTATTATATAAGTGGATTCTAAAATATGAATAAAATAAGAAAGTGGATAGGATGATGAAATCTAAATTAGTAGAAGGTAATGTTTTGTGTTGTTGTTTTCTTTACGTTTTTTGTCGTTGTTGTTGTTGTCTTTATTTCTCTCTCCAAGTTTTAGATGGAGCACTGTTGAATAATTAATTTAAAAAGCACAGATCAATGTTCAGTGGAAACTTAATTTCCTGTGACTTCTTTTCATCTAGGATAATATGGAGTGAATGGGATACATAACACTCTCGTTAAATCTTGATATGTGTAATATCGTTTACAAAATCACTTACAATAAATATTCAACAATGAATGCTAGAAAATCGAAATATCTCATATTACTGCATTTGAAAGTTGCAAAATATCGACCAAATTTATAAGCTTCCATATTTATTCAATGCCCGAGACTTGAATCTTCACTTAAGCATTAAAACGCACTTTTCAGCTTTGATGGTACCCTTGTTTTGAAAAAGGTATTGATCATCACACAATAAACGTTTGAAAAGCCTCAAGAAAACACCTTTACATCATACACGATCCTTAGGGTATACAATTCATGGATTTCTGTCAGAGGGAATGCATGTATTATTGATGTATTTGTGAATTCATGACATGACTATTCGAATACTATTATTCAATTGTAATTTCCATGATTAAGAACATTTACATGGACACGCGTTTTTATGTACCATTTCAGTCAAATGGGACAATAATAACCAAATAGTAAACAAAACTATTCCGAGAAATAACAAATTCGGCCTAGTGTCAAATAAGAGTGCTTATGGTACCAAATTATGTACCACGAGTGGATTCAACTCTGCATCCTTTTTTCAGACTTATTGTAGTGAATTATGATGACGTAGGAGCCGACTATTTTAGCATCATCTTCTACTTTTAAAAGTAAATACCTTTTTTTCTCGTGTATAGCACGTATCCAAATTCGAATAGCGTGGAATCAGATCTACCGTCGCATTATCAGGGTCTAATATGTTCGTTTACCTATGCTATCAAGCCAATCGCATAGACACTGGGCCATACCAATTATATCAAGCCAATCGCATAGACACTGGGCCATATCTATGCTATCAAGCCAATCGCATAAACACTGGGCCATACCAATGATATCAAGCCAATCGCATAGACACTGGGCCATACCAATGATATCAAGCCAATCGAATAGACACTGGGCCATACCAATGATATCAAGCCAACCGTGTAGACAATAGGCCATACATTCATAAAACTCTTGAAACTGACACTAAGAATTTACTTGATGTTTCGAGACAAAATCATGTAAATCGCAGTTTTTAGCTTCGTTAAATTTAGCGATTTTTTAATTGCGTCATATCATCAATATGACACTTTAATGAATCACCGATGGGCAAAAATATATATTTTAGGTTTATCGTAAGCACAAACGAAATGAAATTGTGTCGCTCTGTTCAGGCTAAGTAGGATAATCAATCAGCAATTAACATGTATAACTGCCGACATTGAGGTTTGTTCAGTAACAATATTTATAGGCAGCATTACATTGTAAACAACAACCACGCATCCATCTTCGCGGTCGTCAGGTTGGCACCCCAAGTGGAAAGTGTTGTTTATGAAATGGAGGATATTAACGTTCGAGTAGGTCCTACGTGTGTGTCTGTGTGTCTGTGTGTGTGTGTGTGATAACACCAATATCATCAAGAAGAGAGCTATGTTTTACTAAGACATGCTTATGAAGAGAACCACATTTTACTAAAGAATATTATCACGCATTTTTTTAAAATAGCGGCTGTGTATGAAACCTCTTTATTCTATATACGGTATTGTTTCTATAGGTTATTGGGAATAAAATTGCAAATATAGTGAAAATATTAGTAGAATTGACATGTCTTCAGCAGTCGTGAGCACAGTCTCTCTCTTTCTCTCTCTCTCTCTCTCTCTCTCTCTCTCTCTCTCTCTCTCTCTCTCTCTCTCTCTCTCTCTCTCTCTCTCTCTCCCTTGCAGGATTAAGTTGGTGGTAATACAAGGATAATTACGGTTATTTTATACAAGGCTCGATAGCAACACGGGTTATTCAAAGATCAGGTGTTTCGTAATTTCGCGATTCGACGAGCGCCTTCGACAAAGAGACAAATAGCCAAAACCGCATTCATAAAACATTTGAACTTTGAGTTCATACTCAGATAAAATTTTCAGACCTCCTCATTTATCAAGCACAGTGGGAGAAATGAATAAAACGTTTATTTTATAAGACAATGGTCATATTAAATCGTAAAATTAAGAAATTGCATGTAAAACAGACTTCAAGAAAATATTTTGGAAGGACAACATTTTCAGTTTAGTATGTCTGAAGTTGAGACG
This sequence comes from Margaritifera margaritifera, assembly GCA_029931535.1. Taxonomy (NCBI): domain Eukaryota; kingdom Metazoa; phylum Mollusca; class Bivalvia; order Unionida; family Margaritiferidae; genus Margaritifera; species Margaritifera margaritifera. Next base: position 5,559,359 of record JAQPZY010001690.1, on the reverse strand, counting down.
TTTTATATAAGTGGGGTCAGGTTGCTCACTCTTTTCCTTTTTCATTACTCTCTAAAATTGTCTCATAGTCCAGTTTAACCTAGATATTTTACATCTCTATTCCTGTTGTTACAACATGAATACTAAAATGGTGTGTGCGTGCGTGCGTGTGTGTGTCGGTGTGTGTGTGTGACGATTTGAAAATAATCACCAGTGTTAAACTTTTACTTAGATCTTATTTACTATACGATTACACCTTTAAACAAGGTATGGCAGCATGAATGAAAGATTTAATACAACTTGATACGTGTGGAGACAAATGTTACCAGGCAGCATGAAGGAAAGATTTACATACAACTTGATACGTGTGGAGACAAATGTTACCAGGCAGCATGAAGGAAAGATTTACATACAACTTGATACGTGTGGAGACAAATGTTACCAGGCAGCATGAAGGAAAGATTTACATACAACTTGATACGTGTGGAGACAAATGCTACCAGGCAGCATGAAGGAAAGATTTACATACAACTTGATACGTGTGGAGACAAATGTTACCAGGCAGCATGAAGGAAAGATTTACATACAACTTGATACGTGTGGAGACAAATGTTACAGGGCAGCATGAAGGAAAGATTTACATACAACTTGATACGTGTGGAGACAAATGTTACTAAGATTTACATACAACTCGATACGTGTTGGAACAAATGTTGATACAACTTGATACGTGTGGAAACAAAATGTTACCAAAATAGAAGAAGAGCAAGGTTGAGCAAGCTTATCTTGTTTTCTACCAAAAAACATTAAAAAACAAAAAAAAAAAAAAAATTGGCTTATAATTATTTTTATTAATTTTCTAAATTTGGGCGGCCATACTAAAGGTAAAACAAGTATTTTTCAAATTTGATGAGATTCTGTTTAGTCTCTGCCTTACCCCTCTTCTGTATATACATCCAATTTTCACAGATACTGCTCTTAATAAAGCGTGCATTGGCTGCTCTTAATAAAGCGTGCATTGGCTGCTCTTAATAAAGCGTGCATTGGCTGCTCTTAATAAAGCGTGCATTGGCTGCTCTTAATAAAGCGTGCATTGGCTGCTCTTAATAAAGCGTGCATTGGCTGCTCTTAATAAAGCGTGCATTGGCTGCTCTTAATAAAGCGTGCATTGGCTGCTCTTAATAAAGCGTGCATTGGCTGCTCTTAATAAAGCGTGCATTGGCTGCTCTTAATAAAGCGTGCATTGGCTGCTCTTAATAAAGCGTGCATTGGCTGCTCTTAATAAAGCGTGCATTGGCTGCTCTTAATAAAGCGTGCATTGGCTGCTCTTAATAAAGCGTGCATTGGCTGCTCTTAATAAAGCGTGCATTGGCTGCTCTTAATAAAGCGTGCATTGGCTGCTCTTAATAAAGCGTGCATTGGCTACTCTTAATAAAGCGTGCATTGGCTGCTCTTAATAAAGCGTGCATTGGCTGCTCTTAATAAAGCGTGCATTGGCTGCTCTTAATAAAGCGTGCATTGGCTGCTCTTAATAAAGCGTGCATTGGCTGCTCTTAATAAAGCGTGCATTGGCTGCTCTTAATAAAGCGTGCATTGGCTGCTCTTAATAAAGCGTGCATTGGCTGCTCTTAATAAAGCGTGCATTGGCTGCTCTTAATAAAGTGTGCATTGCTGCTCTTAATAAAGCGTGCATTGGCTGCTCTTAATAAAGCGTGCATTGGCTGCTCTTAATAAAGCGTGCATTGGCTGCTCTTAATAAAGCGTGCATTGGCTGCTCTTAATAAAGCGTGCATTGGCTACTATATAAACACTCCTTTAGCAGGTTTCAATAATGTATGTCAATAAAATTTCCGCGTTATGAGAGCTACTTCTTTACAGGGATAAGCGGTAACGTTTCCAGAAAAGTTTATGTATATCGAAAGCAACTCGAGTGCAAAATAAAGATGTATTTCGGTGTTCAAATGGAAATGGTAAGAACCCTGGATATGGTCTTTGGATCGTTGTACATCAAACGTACAATCTATTTATGAAGAGATAAGTGACTGGACTATGACACAAAAAGGCCCTAACTAATTACTTTAATCAGTCTTTGCTCATTCCGTTTGGAACTATTAGCTCACTTACCTCTTGGTTCCTTCACATCAGTATGATCACCGAACAGATTGATCTTTTCACAGATGCACATCAGTATGATCACCGAACAGATTGATCTTTTCACAGATGCACATCAGTATGATCACCGAACAGATTGATCTTTTCACAGATGCACATCAGTATGATCACCGAACAGATTGATCTTTTCACATCAGTATGATCACCGAACAGATTGATCTTTTCACATCAGTATGATCACCGAACAGATTGATCTTTTCACATCAGTATGATCACCGAACAGATTGATCTTTTCACATCAGTATGATCACCGAACAGATTGATCTTTTCACAGATGAAATAGTGCTATATGATGCTATACTTCAAGCTGACAGTATCATGTCGTCTCATCTGACAAAAGTTTTGTTATATCTGTTAACGTTAATTTTTTTGAAAATTAATCTTCCGGTGGTTATGTGTTTATATATAAGTGAAGAGAGTTGTGAAAGAAAAGATTATTTACAGCAATATTCATACATTTGTCCAACCCAAATTTTGAAACTGATTTATAACCGTAATGAAGAGAGAATTTGGTTTTAGCTCGGACATTATAGTTACGCAAGAATATATTTCACATCCAGTTTAAAATATACCGTATCCAAGTTACAGTTCTTATTCCACAAATTGTGTATGGTAAAGAAGCTTCCTAGATCCAAGGATTTATAAAAGGGGGCGCAAAGACACATGCAAATATCAAGAAAATGTCTAAATTAAGGGTAAATGGCATGGCAGTGTACTACAGCCGTTATATGTTTGTCGTGCTTGTATCATCATGACGTCAAGAAGGAACTGGTGTCAAATAAAGCCACTTTGTCTAAAGGAAATTATAACATTATGTTTCATTCCTTACCCAGTAACATAATTATAAATTATATTATTTGTTCTGTTGGATATCTCAAGCTCGAGACGGAAGTATATAGGGGGCGAGTTTGTGAACCCCGTGTATTTGGGGCCAGATCACAATATCTAACAGTACAAACACTATAATTTATATATTATATACCCCAATTTACTAAAGAATAAATTTGTTGTATTCAAATATCTTTTCACAAAATTGAAGTGATTATAAATATATTTGAAGAGAAATCTTATTCTAATTAATTTGTAGACGAATCACGCATGAATGCATTTAATGATGTCACGTGATTTTACGTTATGTTGCGTCTTTAAGTCCTGTTGCTACGTCATGTTACGTAAGAAACACATTTTTGGGACTTTTGTGTACTTAACAGTACCCAATAAGTGTTGAAAACGTTAAATTAAATAGAAAATGTACTGGGTCATCCCTCACATTACATTTGCAGAGAAAGTCACAAGCTCGGTAGATAATAATATCGGTATTTAATATTCTATGGGAAGAAAAAAAAAAGGATTTCAAGGTCGCAAATCAGAACGCCATCCAACACCGTTGTACACAAAATTTGTTATAGATGTCGTTGATTAAAATTTATGAAAGAAAATATCTAGATCACAAAATGTATCGCAAGAAACCAGGAGAGTAAAACAACTATGTTGATCTCATTTACTGTGTATGTCTGTATTTTGTCTTCTTTTTTTTTTTTTATTCTCTAAAATCCTACTCTTTCTCACAAAGATGACAATTTATACAAAACTTTAGACTCGAAAAATAATCCCATGAATAACAAATCGATTTTTTTCTTCTGTTTTTATGCATTTTGTACATCATTTTCGACAACTATTATTGCCTAGCAAAAATTATCGATGATTAAATCTTCAAAATACTAATTCGCGTTTAAGATCTACCAGTATTACCGTAGATTTATTCTACTTTACATGAATAATTAATATACTGGTTTAACACAGTAACAAGTGGTAAATGCTTCACGGAAAATGTTTTACCTGATGATCAAACTATTTTGCATTTTCACTGCATTAAATTTGACTTACCCAGTCAACTATATGGAATAATCATTAATGCAACCAACGAACCAAAACAAGATAATATCACATTTTTCATGCTTTGTACTTACCATTTTCCTCCACTATCGCCGTTATTTCGTTCCCGTTGAGGAAATTGCTATCCGACGGGTATCGTATTACACACTTCACCTTTCAAACTGCGCCTCAGCTTCAGCTCAGTACGCTTTACTGTACCGCCTTCTTTCAGAATCCTATTAATCTAGGCTGTTTATTCAAGCATTATCCCTTCGCGCGTAAGCATCATTCATTATTAAACTTGCATGTACCTGCTTCGTATAGCTCAATAATTTCCATGCTGATATATTGGTTGGAATCCATTTTTACCTTTAGAAACTTCCCGATAGACATTATGATGTTTTAACACAAATATAACTGGTATTTAAATGAAACTTGGAGTTAAAATAGAAATTTAAAAGTCATCTATGGGTTTGAACTAGAAATAAGGCAATTAGGCCATAACTAAGTCAGTCTGTGTTTCCACTTGCAACACCGATCTATTTAGTTATGAACATGAAAATGATTCATAAAATTCTAAATCGTTTTTAAAATGCATCACGTGTACACGCGCTCCATTTGATTTGAACTTTGGTTTCTATATACACTGTATAGAAAAACCGATTATTTAATTTCCAATTGATTTAACCTTACAGACAGACAGACAGACTTCGTTGCGTGCTTCTCATGACCGCAGTGGTGACATTGTTCTCCACTTTTACTACTATATCGATTTAATACTTTTGGTATGAATCTCAACTGCAATTGGCTATCTATCTATCTGTCTATTTTGTCTATCTATCCGATAGATAGATAGATAGATAGATAGATAGATAGATAGATCGATGGATGGACAGATAGACATATAAATAGATAGAGTGATAAGAACATTCTGGGATACACAGATAAGCTGTTCAGAGTACAGATCAAATCAGGTTAAAACTATGGTTTAAGAATAGTAGCCACTTGACCATGGGTCTAAACGACCTCATTTACAGCAAATTTTAGTCTCCATTGACATAATAGCTCCTAAAATGAGGCTGATCATACGCTTCATTGACACAGTAGCTCCTAAAATGAGGCTGATCATATGCTTCATTGACACAATAGCTCCTAAAATGAGGTTGATCATACGCTTCATTGACACAGTAGCTCCTAAAATGAGGCTGATCATACGCTTCATTGACACAGTAGCTCCTAAAATGAGGCTTATCATACGCTTCATTGACACAGTAGCTCCTAAAATGAGGCTGATCATACGCTTCATTGACACAGTAGCTCCTAAAATGAGGCTGATCATATGCTTCATTGACACAATAGCTCCTAAAATAAGGTTGATCATACGCTTCATTGACACAGTAGCTCCTAAAACGAGGCTTATCATACGCTTCATTGACACAGTAGCTCCTAAAATGAGGCTGATCATATGCTTCATTGACACAATAGCTCCTAAAATAAGGTTGATCATACGCTTCATTGACACAGTAGCTCCTAAAACGAGGCTTATCATACGCTTCATTGACACAGTAGCTCCTAAAATGAGGCTGATCATACGCTTCATTGACACAGTAGCTCCTAAAATGAGGCTGATCATACGCTTCATTTCGGGTTTTGCAGAGCCCAACATTTAGCTCAGCAGCTAAGATTCTGAACTCTGATTCCAGATCAGCCATGGACACTGGTATGTGGCCTCAAACAGGACACTCATCCTAATTGCATCGGTCGACCAAGATCTACAAAATGATATCACCTTCCGTTGCTGTTAATCGGCGATGGACTGGGTCCCACTCAGAAATAGTTAATATTGTTTCACACTAGGAAAAGAGTGATCAGCTCTAAAATTATAAGTAATTTCTCGGCTTGAGAAACTGACTTCTTTTTCAGGAATCTTCAGTCATTTACTTTATAATTTCCTCTATAGCGATTAAACACAAAATGCGAAACTCGCCTTCTCAGGCACTCCAGGAGTCCAAAAGTCAAACCCGTCTCTCAGATGGTCATCACATGGGCAATCTATGTACCAAGTGCGCGAATTTACACGCAGCGGTTTCAGAGGAAATAGAGTAAGGACAGAAGAACATACAGACGAACAGATGGAGGGTATTACAATATCCACCCCACCCCCACCCCCCGCTAAAGCGTACGGAAAATGAATAACCCCTTCCATAAAGGACATAGGTCTGTATTTATCCAGTATGTTTATTCTCGTTGCATGTCAGAAAAAGGTAACTTTTAACAAGTTCATAAGTATTTTGACTAGTCATCGACGAAGTTCCTTTGGAGTGGAACTAAGGAATTCAATAAGAATGCTTTAACTAAACGAGTTCATGGCATACGTCTTCAGAACTGTAAATCGAAATTAAAAAGTCCATTTGCGAGTGACAAGGAAAACAACAAGAATGTTTGTCTGTTAAGGAAGAGTCGTCTTAGTAAGTTTACTGTCATTCACGGGGTGATTTAATGATATCTCTATTAATCTATGTATACTAAAAAAAAAAATATTCAGTCTGTATGATATCACCACACTCTGACACTGCCGATTATGTTAGCTTTCTCTATTATTTGCGCATCTCATATCTCTGACATGATATCAACCAAATATTCTGTTCCGGTTTAATCTAGTGGGTTCTGTCTCACAGAAAAGAACAATACAATGAGTTCGACTGTTATACGAGACAAACTTTATTAAGAAATTGTAAAAATGCAGAAAAAATGATTTTAAAAAACCCAACAGAAAATGCTCGATTCCAGAAGGTTTAAATCATGGATTAAGACAGGCTAATAACACCCACTA